>JABUQX010012452.1:0-5000 GCA_015478945.1 Trachelipus rathkii
ATATATATATATATATATAAGAAGGACCAAATATTAAATTTCTAAGAAAAAATGGGAATAATTTATATAAATTACTAAAATCATCTTACCTAAATTGTTAACTTTAATCGCCGGGCATGAGAGTGAGCAAAATCCGAGATAACATCTTCAGTTTTTATGTCAATATTTCGATGTATGTAGAGGAGGGCAAGTCCAGTAAGTCTTTCATCTCCAATAGTATTTCTCAAGTAGGTTTTCAGAAGTCTTAATGTTGAAAAGCTTCTTTCTACTGAAGCAGTAGACACGGGTAAAATTACCAGTATTTGCAACAAGATGTAAATATTTGGAAATTGTGACTGCGAACAAGAAACTAGTCCGTCTATTGCTGTTTTTGGACGATCTGTACTGTGATGCCATTTCAACTTCCATAAATCCCATTCTGCTTTTACTAAATCTTCTATTAGGCTTTCGAGATCTTCCTTGTAAAATGTTACACAATCTTTTATCTTCTCATATGGCACATTACACCTGTTCGGTATGACAAATTGCAAGGAAGATATAATTTCTTTATGATTTAAAACCTCTCTCCTAATGCTGATATTAAATCATCCAAAAATGGTATAAAAATGGATGTGCGATAATAAGTCTGTGGGTCGGAAGTAAGAATGTTGGGTCTGTATTTTTTGAATTTGTTAATTCTTGGTACAGCAATTTCAATACCCAGCTCTGATACGCTTACACATTCTTCAAAAATCTGCTGAAATTCTAATGTTGCATTTTCTCTGATGGCTTCAAGTTTAGTTTTAACTAAAGGACTTACGAGATTTGTTCCTGACAGCGACGAATTATATAAAATTAATTTAACCTCTGCACTTTATATTATTAACAGATATGATACTTAAAATTTTTTAGTGTCTAGAAAATTTCGGGGGGGCCATGGCCCCCCCCCTGGATACGCCACTGTATATATATATATATATATATATATATATATATATATATATATATATATATATATATATATATATATATATATATATATATATATATATATATATATATATATATATATATATGTGTGTGTGTGTGCGTGTGTGTGTTTAGATATGTGTGTGTATGTGTGTAAGCGTGTAGGTGTGTGTTTAAATTTGTTTAGGTGTGGAGGTGTTTGTGTTTGTGTGTGCTTTCGAACATTGCTTAATTTAGTTTTTAACTTTCACTGTCCTTATTTATTTATATACTGTATTTATTCATTTATTTATGATGAATAAGCAACATTATGAAAAATTTCATAATTTTTAATTTGTTTTCCAAATCCCCCAACGTGACCAAAATAACGTTTAGTTTATTAAAAGCTTTTTAAAATTCATTAAAACGAAGAGAAGAATGAAACGAGTAGAAAAAAGCTTTCCCAAAAGCAAGAGAGGTTTTTTTTAACCTCTCTTTAAATAAACAAATTGAAAATGGCAACAAAAATTTGGAAATATAATTAAAAAACAATTAAAATAAACACGGATTTTAGTTCTTTATATGAGATAACTTGAGAGATTAATAAAAAAATAACAATTAATAAAAATAAATAAATAAATTAAAAAAAATAAATAAATAAGTAAATAAATAAATAAATAAATATGACAAAATTGATAGATAGATAGATAGATAGATAGATAGATAGATAGATAGATAGATAGATAGATAGATAGATAGATAGATAGATAGATAGATGGATAGATAGATAGATAGATAGATAGATAGATAGATAGATAGATAGATAGATAGATAGATAGATAGATAGATAGATAGATAGATAGATAGATAGATAGATAGATAGATAGATAGATAGATAGATAGATAGATAGATAGATAGATAGATAGATAAGCAGAAAAGATAGATAAGCAGAAAAGATAGATAGATAGATAGATAGATAGATAGATAGATAGATAGATAGATAGATAGATAGATAGATAGATAGATAGATAGATAGATAAATAAATAGATAGATAAATAGTTAGATAGATTTGCATATTTCTCAGACAAGTTTTTTTCATCCCAACAGCCTCAACTTTCATACTCTTTTACTAATTTTCTTCCAATCTTTTTCTATCCTCCAAACTAGGGTTGGGCGAAGCACCGGGTGCGGTGCGGTGCGGGGAGTGCAGTTCGGGGTAGTCTGGTGCGGGGGGTGCAGTGCGGTGTGGCACACAATGTCAGTATCCCGATATGATGCTGTTTTAAAAATATAGAAGTGCTGTGCGTGAGGAGCATTGAAAAGTAGAATTGCTGTGCTGTGCTGAAAATTCCGGAGCTTTGCCAACCCTCCTCCAAACTGGTATTCTGGATTCTTTGGTCGCATTTCTCCTGACTCGAGAATTAACAGCTATGCTCATTCCTTCGGGTGAAGCATATAAAACAATTTTCTCTTCAATTTTTGCACATCTTTCTCTGATTGACTTGATTTCAAATGCCATGTTTGATGGTTCGCCAATCTTAGGACTGCCAAACGTTTGCCACTATTTTGTACGAGACTTTGCCAAATTTTGTCCCAATTTCCAAAAACTAAAAAATTGAAATTTATTTTTAAATTTGAGGAGCAACAAAACTATCTGGATGTTTTTTTTTATTTTAATTCCAATTATATATATATATATATATATATATATATATATATATATATATATATATATATATATATATATATATATATATATATATATATATATATATATATATATATATATATATATATTCTTTAAATATTCATATAACTTCTCACTAATTTTATACGTTTTTGGTAGTCTGAGAAGGATCAAACCCTGACCTTTTCCCCGCCAGATGCCACATTTACCGTAAATACATTTATACTTTTATAAGCTATTGTTCTAGCTATTCAGTTCTTTTGTATTATTACTTTAAATCATCCTTTTTCTTAAAATAAATAATAGTAATCGCTTTACGGTCTTTAAATAATCTTTATGCTCCATATGAGAGAGAGAGAGAGAGAGAGAGAGAGAGAGAGAGAGAGAGAGAGAGAGAGAGAGAGAGAGAGAGAGAGAGAGAGAGAGAGAGAGAGAGAGAGAGAAGATAAAAAAAGAGAAAGAGAGAGAGAGAAAGAAAGAAAGCAAAAAGAGGAAAAGGAGATTGAGAAAGAAAGAAAAGAAAAATAGAAAAAATATTTATATATATATATATATATATATATATATATATATATATATATATATATATATATATATATATATATATATATATATATATATATATATATATATATATATATATATATATAAATATATATATATATATATATCTATATATATATATATATATATATATATATATATATATATATATATATATATATATATATATATATATATATATATATTTATATCTTTATACATATATTTATATATATATATATATATATATATATATATATATATATATATATATAATATAATATATATATATATATAAAGTAATACGCAGTAACCTGTCTCAATGCGTTTATAGTGTCCTAAGATGACTTTCTATTTTTATATGGATATATATATATTTGTATATGTAATAAAATAACTACTAAATATAAAGTTATAGCATATATATATATATATATATATATATATATATATATAGAGAGAGAGAGAGAGAGAGAGAGAGAGAGAGAGAGAGAGAAATTATTGCTTTGTCGAAGCCATAAAGAATACATTTATATCTTAAAGGATAAAAAGATGGTGGGAGGGAATGACATTAATCAAATTTTTAGCCATTAGGAGAGAATCGCCTTTTTATTTTACCTCACCTTCTTTTTACCTAAGCCCGTTTTTTCCTTTTTTCTTACTTTCAATCTTTCAATTATCATTTTTATATATATTTTCAATCATTGATTCTAATGTTTTAATTTATTTTAGTAATTCTAATGTATTTTAATGTATTTTAATGATTCTAATGTATTTTAATATAACTTAATTACTCTGATGTATTTTATTAATGGTAATAATTGTAAGTGATTCTAATGTATTTTAATGATTTTAGTACATTTTAATGTATTTTAAGTATTCTAATGAATATGTATTTTAATTCTTGAATAAATATTTTGAATCGAATTATTTTATAAAACTTTTAGATACTTCAAGGTATTTTATTATATTTTAAATTTAAATACTTAAAAGTTTTTAATGAAAGTGATCTAAAAATATTTTGGTTTCGTAAAGTAGAAACTTTAAAAATGTTTAAATTTTTTCTTTACAGGTATGTCGGTGTGGAATTTCTTTACAGGTATGTAGGTGCTGTGGAATTCTCAATCTGTTATAATTTTTTGGGGGTCTGATTTTAATTCCTCTTTTGATAAGAAATAGTTATAAGAATGTTTCCAATGTGTGAAATTTTAAATAAAATGCATACCAAACTTATTGATTGCAACTTTTATTACTACAACTTCTATTGCTAATATTGCTACTCTTAGTATTACCATCACTACTCTTACCACTACCACTACAACTAATCTACTACTACTACAACTACTACTACTACTACTACTACTCCTAATAATAATAATAATAATAATAATAATAATAATAATAATAATAATAATAATAATAATAATAATAATAATAATAATAATAATAATAATAATAATAATAATAATCATAACTTACGTGGTAGACTTTATGCTGCAATGGCGAATTGTTCTGTTAATTATTATTTATTTTTTGTTTAAAATTCTAAGCGTAAGTTTGTGAAGCGCCATCTGGTGTTCGCAATTCATTAGGAAAGTTTAGATACGACGCTAAGTCAAGTTTCAAGTCTTGATTCAAAGTAACAAAAAAAAATTTAAATTTATATTCTTGGGTTACTTATAATGGGGTTTTGGGTGTGGGAGGATGGGGGGTGTAAGATTGCTTTGTGTTGGGTTATTTTTTGTGTATTTTTTTAAAGTGTTATTTTGATGGCAGAGTTTATATAGAGATGAAAAAAAGATGTTAATTATTTTTATTAAAAGATTCTTCAATAATGGATA
>JABUQX010012452.1:15000-17500 GCA_015478945.1 Trachelipus rathkii
AAAGACGAGAAGAGAGAGTGAGAAACGAGACAGTGAGGGAGAGCGTGGGTGTGAAACCCATGATGAATAAAGTGGACGCAGCCAGACTGAGATGGTGGGGACACCTGGAGAGGATGCAGGGAGAGAGAGTTGCCAGCAGGAGGTGGAGGTGGAGACCGGAGGGAGTGAGACCGAGGGGAAGACCGCGGAAGAGGTGGAGAGACACAGTAGAGGATTCATTGAGGAAACACCAGATGCCTGCAATGGATGAGCTGATGGCGGATGGGATCGTGATGGATAGAACAAGATGGAAGCGGAGGTTGGCCCCACTGACAGGCTCGTAAGGTTGATTATGAGAGCTTGCAACAGGTAATTTAATATGCGGATGCGGATGGGGATGTTATGTCTATGCTGATATCATATATATATATATATATATATATATATATATATATATATATATATATATATATATATATATATATATATATATATATATTTAATTTTAATTGAAACTTTCTTAAACATCCGCATCCGCATCCGCATCTACATCTATTATAAAATCCGCATCCGCATCCGCATCCTCATCATCTTTAAGATGACATCCGCATCCGCATCCGCATCCGCATCCGCAAACAGTCAAATTTTGACATCCGGTCCATCCGCTAATATATATATATATATATATATATATATATATATATAAATATATATATATATATATATATATATATATATATATATATATATATATATATATATATATATATTTATATATATATATATTGTATTAATAATAATATATATATATATATATATATATATATATATATATATATATATATATATATATATATATATATATATATATATATATATATATATATATATATAATATTAATATATATATATATATATATATATATATATATATATATATATATATATATATATATATATATATATATATATATATATATATATATATATATATATATATATATATATATATATATATATATATATATATATATATATATATATTTATTTATTAATAATATATATATATAAAGATTTATAAATATATATATATATATATATATATATATATATTTATATATATATATTTATAATATTGTATATATATATATATATATATTTATATATATATAGTGTCTATTCTCATCCAGCGTGCAATGTTCTATTACTCACAAGAAGCTTTTCTGAACCTCAAAAGGGAGTATGGAAAATTTTAGGAAAAGAAGAAGAAGGCGAGAGAGAGAGAGAGAGAGAGTGAGAGAGAGAGTTAGAGAGAGAGAGAGAGAGAGAGAGAGAGAGAGAGAGAGAGAGAGAGAGAGAAAGGAGTGTGGATGTGTCAGGAAAAGAAAGAGTATGAAAGAGATCGCTTTAAAAATGTATTACCTTTTGCTTAGAGTCTCATCTCGATGGATATAAAATTTATATTATATAATAAACTACTGCTTTTCATATATATATATATATATATATATATATATATATATATATATATATATATATATACATATATATAGATATATATATATATATATATATATAAACATATATATATATACTATAGATATATATATATGTATATAATATATATATATATATATATATATATATATATATATATATATATATATATATATATATATATATATATATATATATATATATATATATATATATATATATATATATATATTTATGGAAGGAAGCACGAAAGGTGAAGAAAGAGGAAAAAGGGAAATCTTCATAGAATAATGAATAGGTATGGTACTTTCGTGAATGCTGAATTGGATGTGAGGAGAGCGTATAGGAAATACTTCGAAAATCTGCAAAACATTGGCAGAGATGAAGAGGTGATGAGGTGATTGTGAATGTTTTTGGGTTTGATGGTGTAAGAAGAAATAGGTATTTGGGGAGGAGGTAATTAATAGGGAGGAGGTAATAGGTAGAGTGAGAAAGTTGAAGAATGGTAAATCCGCAGGTATAGATGGAATTAGTGGTGAAATGTTCAAGAATGAAGGCGAGATTGTTACTGACTGGATATGGAAGCTGTGTAATATAGCGTTCAGGGAGGGTATAGTTTCGAAGGATTGGAAAAGAGCAGCAATGGTATCCATACATATGGGAAGGGGGAAATAAGTGAAACTATAGGAACTATAGGTGAATTAGTTTATCGAGTGTTGCAGTGAAGATATATGATGGTAATTTGAATGAATGAGTTCACCGAATGACAAAAAGACTGATTGGCGAAGAACAAGATGCATTTATAAGTGGTAGAAGATTAGTAGATCAAATCTTAACATTGAAACAAATGATTGTGAAAATGAGAGATAAGAAGAATAAATTGTATTTAAATTTTATGGACTAAGTTTAGAAATTTAAGCTACATGCTGGATTTAAAGGTAAAGGATGATACTGAGTGTAGTTGGAAAGTTGAGAATGGTAGAAAATTGGCTGGTGCGGTTAAATCCTTGGTGAATACAAAGAG
>JABUQX010012453.1:0-17500 GCA_015478945.1 Trachelipus rathkii
AACAGTTGATTTCGAGCGAATATACTAACAAGTACGAGCCTATCAATATTAATATTGCTAGATTTCGATTGTGACTCAAATTACTATCACTACCTTGAGACGGCACTAGTCAGCTCATTCTTACGATGGGAGTTATAATGTGACCATCAGGAGCATCTTCTAATACCTCTTTATTGCTCACAGACCAAGATGCAAATAATATATTTATTTCAATATTTGTGAATGCAAAAGGTCAATGCGAAATATATTAATGAGGTTTTATATTGTATATTTAATATAATATATATATATAGATATAATATTACTATATAATGTAAATGGTACCGACTCCATTCCTGTCTCTTTTGGCATAACTATTTTAAAATGTAAAAATAAAAATCCCAGTTGTATTCTTATATGAATAATTATAATATGTTCCAACATTGGAAAATAAACAATTATTATTTAATTTTTATATCTTCTTTCTTTTAGTTATGTTGATATACTGAATATATTTATTATATCATATTTAAATAGTTAAATGTAAAGTTGCCCAAACTATTATTTATTCAGTGGGCATTTCTGATTATAAATTTTGATTGAACCATACTAAGGAAGATCATTGATCCTGTTTAAGGTTAGTGATTAAAATAAATCATAAAAATGTAATTGCAATAATAATATTGAGGAAAACATTATATTTAGACTATCTCATTATAGTAATTAATGTCCTATAATTAATTATAGGATATCCTCTGCAACCAATTGGATCCAAAGACCAATAATAAATCCCCTATGGAGAACTATTGATTCCTAGGGGTAAGTGTTTCATTAATGTAAATTTAATAAGTTTATAAATACAAAGTGAAATACATGCATAAAATATTAAAATCAATCAGTAAAATAGGAATAATTTGAGGATTAGGCCTAATATAGAGTTTGGTTTGAAATCCCAAACTTTCGAAATAGTCAACGGTTTTTCTGTTGTTATCCGATCAGGTCTTCCCGGTGCTTGGGCTGAAGTCCCATGATTGTAATCCCAGAGTTGGGAAATTCCCGAGCTTGCAGAAATTGGTTGTATTTTCCTAAGAGCTTGCAAATAAACTAAAGTTGATACTTTTAAATTTTCATATATGCAAATACATAATCGCATTTCCAAAGTAATGTATTAGACCGCTGTAAAATAAATATATTAGTATGATAAGTAAAATCTGAAAAGCATTATTATTATTATAGAGAGATCAGGGTGAGTAGGCTATTTTGGGGGCACCCTTTGGGTTAATCTGCAATTGGAGGTAATCCGAACTTAACCTTGCCATCTTTTATAAATTTAAATTAAAATTAAGCTAAAAGTCAAACCCTTGCATACTGTATCATAGTTAAAATATTATTGATTTAAAGGAAAAACCAAACCCTTGAGTAACTGTTTATACATATCCTCATAATTCATCAATTTCATAAAGTTCTACTTTTTAATAAGAACCATATTGAAATTGTCTGTTTTTCAATTCCCCCTTGAATTGTTTGTTTTGTTTTCTAACGTAACAATACTTGTGAGTGAATCCCAAGATGTGGGCGAGTTGTTGAGCACATGTTCAGGGTCCCTGCGATGATAGAAAATATACGCCTATGACTCTTCCCGTAGCTGATTGATGCCGGCGTTGATGGTTCTTGAAGACGGAGACTGTGGCTATTAATTCCTAAAAGGTAACTGCCATTCAGTATTTCCCATTCATTCTAACCATTTATAAAATCGCACTCAGAACATTAACATTTGATTTATTAGGTCTTAATGTCTAGTTTTTCGACCGGAGACTGGAACTGATAATTTTCAGTCTCCGTAACATAAGAAAAATTATTCTGGCGCCCGAACAGGGACTCTGTTCTCTGTTCAGCGCCTCGCCATTACTGTGACTTCGCTCACAATCATCATCTCATCGCTTGAAATATCACTTGAACTTCTTTGACCTTAAACTTCTGAGTAGTTATTCTATTAAATCTTCAAAATGTCTCATAATTCTGATAAGGAAACCGAAAAACCTCTTAAAGAAGATACTATGACTATGACTGAACCTGATCCTTTGGTGAATAATAAACACCAGGGAGCCATCAAAAAACAGTATAGGGTGGAAGAGATAACCACCGAAACTGCCAGTGCGATTGCATTGGATTCATATAATATGGCTGTCCAATCCCAAGAGGAAGAGACAAGTCAAGGTGAGGATAGCGAGGAAGAAAAGGAAATAGACTTTGATAACTTGTATCAGTTGACTTCCATTCCTACCCTAACCAAATACCTCGTCAAATTTAACAAAGAAAAGAAATTAATTGAACGTATAAGCAAACAAAATGGCAGAAATCCTGATTATGGTACTTATGATTCCTATTCTCGGGAGAGTGATCAGATGTACAAGAGAATGACTGATCCTCCCGAATTAGTCCGTCCTAAGTCATCAGTAAATTCCCTGAAAACACCCCCGAAGAAAACAACTTTAGAAAATACGTCTTTTGATGAAGATGAAATCAAAAGAATTTCGTCTCCTAAACGAACTAGAAACTTGTTAACAAGAGATCAAGTAGTCATATCACGTCCCTCGTTTAGGCCTATTGAACCAAAAGAGGATTCATATCCCAGATCTCATGATGTCCCACATCCCGATAAGCCAGTTTTAAGGCATAAAGAGGATAGGAAACATCTATTATCCCCTATTAGAGGAGAAAACTCCCGTAATGAATTCCTTCCCCGTAACTCTCATCAATCCCAGTCTACCCAGTCTAATTCGTATCATGATAATGCAACCCAGACTCAAAGTAGATTTTTATTGCAACCACCGCCTCAAAGAGTCTATCGACAACGACAAAATCCTTCGGAAGAGGCGATGTGTGCAGAACCTAGAATAACACAGCGCCTGGACTTATTGGAAGAAGCCATAGTTCTACTGACTCAACTGGTCAAAAATTCCCAGAAACTAAAGGTGGTTGACCCAGGTAAATTTAAATATGAAACTGACCAAGATTTACTAATATACTTGGGAGACTTCGAAGCTTATTGTAGTCTTCATTACCCCAAAGCCCCTCATCAATGGTTACGATTACTCGGCAGACAGCTGGAGGGCAGCTTCCTTCAGTTGTATAAGCTAATCACCAAAGATGACAGGGATTACTTTTCCGTAAGAGATACCCTTGTTGACTGGTTCCATACCGAAGAAAAAAGGAAAAAGGAATACCAGTTACAAGCATATCATTCGGCTCGTTTAGAGAAAAAAGAGAGTATTCGAATGTTTGCACTTCGTTTAGAACGATTGGCCCGACGCGCATACCAAGGACTGGATATGCGTGAGCACAGTTCACTTCGGACAGCATTCCTATGTAGTCTTCCCCCGTATATAGAAAGGAGTGTCCGTAAGTACATAAAAATGAAAGAACAGGACGGAATTGACAGAGTCCCTTGGGAAAAAATCGTCGGATATGCGGATTCCCTGGAAACCGATAATATTGAGTTTCCAAACTCTATTTCACAATATGATCCTGACTATAATGATAAACCCATTCATCATAAAAGAACTGAGAAACACAAAAAGGATGATCTCAATGAAACCATCGAATCAGTCATAAGAATTGATACATTGGCACCTGGTTGGGTGGATGTTGTTAAGAACAAAACTAACTCCATCCCTAGACAAAGACAGTCCACGAATGATAATCGTCTGTCTCATCAAAAACCCAGTAGTCCTCCTGATAAATCCGGTAGTCGCTACGACCGTAATAATCGTCGTAGTCCTCCAAATAGAACTTCAGGTAGTCGTTACTACCGAGATAATCGCCGTGGCTCTCCCCAAAACGACTATTCCCAGACTCGTACGACTGATCCCCGTCGAGTCCCGGAAGGAAAGAATAAAAAACCCTGCGAATATTGCGAAATACCAGGTCATCAAATGCGCGATTGCTATAGATTTCTTGGTGTTTGCAGTTATTGCAAGAAAGAGGGCCATGTAAAAGCCGAGTGTCGTTCTCGTAGACCACCCTCTCGGTCACCTCCCAGCACAAGTCCAATAAAATGTCCCTTTTGTAGTGGTCCTCATTCCGGAATGAAATGTTCATATAGAACTCCACCGAAGCAAATCAGAAACCCACCAGAATCTTCCCAAAGATCACCACGAGAACATAGAGCTACTACAATTAAAAGAGTATCCTCTACCAAAAACCCTAATGCCCAGCAAGAGGTCCAACAATACCATTCGAACAATAAGGATAACACCAATATGGATAGAACCTCCCTTCCACCTCGAAAATATTTAGACCCTTGTGACTATTGTCACAGGTCACATTTTGAAGGTCGTTGCGGGGGTGCTGAGGAATCTCATGCAGAACCGTTAAACTCTCGGTCCCCACGGGCGTGAGTCAGCCTGTGGAGAAGGACCTAAGTCAAGACTCCGCTGAAAATAATTATGTGGCTGAACAAGCAATTCATAATGATTTAAAAAATCTTTTTCTCGAACCTTCCTTGAATGTAGAGGAGGATAAGAATACTCCACTAGGAAATAACATTGTGGAAAATATTAGATTACTTCTTGGAAAACCTGTTGACATCGAGGATGATATGGTTATCCCCATCCATCTTTGTCAAGCCGATATAGAGCCCTTGGTTGTTTGTGTCTCCTTGGATGATTTTAAAAAACCTTATTATGACTGTCTTGTAGACAGCGGAGCTGGTGTGAACCTAGTGAGCTCCGAGGTTATTCCATTGTTGAAAGAGGGGAAGACACTACTACCATCCGAAACAGTAGGTGTTAAAGCCATTAGCGGATTTGAAAAAACTGAACGAATCCCCATAACCCATTATGTGGATCTACAATTGAGTTTCCAAATGGGATTCAGAACACAGCCTTCTGCTTTTTTCATAGTTCCTAGTCAATATATGGTAGACCACCCATTGATATTGGGAACTCCTGCTCTTCGGGAAAATCATCTTTTGCCGGACATGGCTAGACAGCAATTAATCCACATACAGGATAATCAGATGACCATCGTTGCCGATGGCCTCGGCACTTCTAATGATTATACCACACCAGTTCAGACGGTTAGGGTAAAACATATTGTGGTCAGTAATACAAACGTGAATGATGTAGATGTATTGAATGACCAATCAAACGATAGAACCCTAAAAATGCTATCAAAAGGTTTGCGAGGACATAACCAAGCCTTCAATTGGGAACAAGTACCTCGACAATATAAAATGCACAGATTCCAAATTGTTATGGAAAATGACATACTATATTATAAAACTAAGTCAGATGATTTATTATACTTAGTTTCTTTAAACCTTCTTATGCATATAGCTCTTGGTCTTCATGTGTCATGTGCACATATTGGTCGAAATAAATTACTACAATTAATATATAAGCAATTTTGGCACCCCCGGGTGAACCAAGTTATTTCAGATATAGTTCGTTGCTGTCCTATTTGCCAGATGCAAAAAAATTTTTCTTCAAATATCACTCCTCCTATGCTGAAGATTCTGGCTAACTACCCTTTCGACCTGTGTGCTATGGATCTGTTACAATTTCCGAAAACATATAAAGGAAATAAGTATTGCATGGTTTTTATCGACCACTATTCAAAGTGGGTATCGGTTGTCCCTATCCCTGATAAATCTAGCTTAACGGTGTCTCGGAAATTAGAGTACCAGGTTTTACCTTTTCTTCCAAAAGTCCCTAATCGACTCCTTACGGATAATGGAACCGAGTTTACCTCGCACATATTTCAGCAGGTATTGCAAAAGCACAATATTAAACATATTAGAATTTCACCCTTACATCCGGCTAGCAACGGAGTTTGTGAAAGGTTCAACAGAAGTCTAATACAAATTCTTAAATGTTTGGTTCTGGAACAACCTGCAAACTGGGATGAGGAACTACCTTCATCAATCTTAATTTATAATAATACTGTGCACAGCGCTATAAACATGTCTCCTTCTGATTTCCTATTACAAAAATCCCATTCCCCTGTCCATACTTTCCCACAATATTGGAAAGAAGGCAGTGTAAATTTTAAACCATTTAAAAAAGGACAGAAGGTAGCTCGGAAAGTTATTCGGACTGGCCCTAGTACTGCCATGAAGTTTCAAAATAAATGGGAAGGGCCCTTTGTAGTTGTAGAAGTAAACCCCAATAAGGTGACGTATGTTGTACGTCGATTCCAAAATCCTTCCAGTAAATTACAAAAAGTTCATTTTTCACATCTCAGAGAGTGGATAGACATCCCCAATTACTTGCGTAAGTACTTATCCCGGAATAAAGAAATCCGAGAGATCTTTTTCTCTGAAGAGGAAGATGAAATTTTTGAGGATGATGAATTTGTGGAGGACCCGGATGATCAGTCCAATTGTAGTGAGTCATTTTCTGACTCGCCTGAAATATCTCTTAAAGATTCTATATTTGATGATAGTTTTGATCATAAAGAAGAGGAAGAGGCAGACTTTGAAGGTTTTCTAAACTTGAATCCTATATCTATAGAAGAGTATATACAAATGCCAGACTTATCCTCTGAACTCAATCAAAAACGAATGCCTCAAACAGAGAGAGAAATGATTCAAAATGACGTCTCTACTCCATCCGTAAATGACGTTTCTGATGTATTACCTACTCTTATCAGAAACAATTTCCCTAAGGTTAAGTTTTCATTACTTCCCGAAGAAATTCCCGATTTACCGGTCTGGACTTCCCACAATTCAGAACCTGTAAATTCACCCGAAACCAGTAGTATTTCCTTGGTTGATATGTATGGGGAAATTCCGACCCCATCTTTGGATTATTATGATCTCTATGGTCAAAAACTGATTCAAAAGTTCCAGTATCCTTCCGTTTTTGGGTCTGTTAACCCTCGAGTAACGGTCGAAAGTTCTAGTAAGAGGAATTTGAATGAGGACGAAATTACTTCCCCCCACTCTTACTTTAAAGATAAACCTACCACTTCTTGGTCTATATCACCGATAATAGAAAATGAATTATCAATGAGATCTGACTTATTCACCCCTTCAGGGGGGTCCCATGTAACACTTTTTGAAGGTACAATTGGTTCTAAATCCCCCGATTTTTGTGGTTTTTCCCCGCGATTGTCAGATTTTTCTGCAAATGGATCCCAAACCAGCAGAATTTCATCACCAGTACCAACTATTCAGGAAACACCTTTCCAAATTGTTGGAGAAATAACTGGAAATCCGAATGATGTAATTTTAGATCATAGTAATTTAACTATAGTTCATTTTAGTAATGAGGAATTGGAAGAAATTCAGAAGCGCCCACATACAAGAAGTAGGGGCCCAGTGAGAGAATATTCCTATGTAATGACAAAACCTCTCGAACATATTAAGCAACGAAGATTATCCAGTTTACTTTAAAAATAAATAAATTTCTTTTGTAAAAGTACTATGAAATAAAAAAATCTTACTTTTATCTTTGTTTTCTTTACCAAATAATAAGACAGATTACAAATGGAATGCCTGTCAATCAATAATTATAATCATATAATGATATCATGATAAAGATAACAAAATAAAAGCCTTACCCTGTTTACCCTGTAAAAGAAAACTCCCGTTTTGATCCTTTAAATATTTATTATTCATGAAATAAAACCCTTAAAATACTCTTAAATGGAAAAAAAAAAAAAGTTTTAAAGTTTAAAAATCTATCCTTTCTTTCTTTCTCTCTTAAATAATGAATCTATCCAGGGTTTTCTTTCTTGATCCTTAAATAGGTCACTTTCTTATTTTAAATTTACCCCTTAAAAAATTACGTAATTGATATCCATGATGATCTTAAATAATTTCATCATATATCAAATCAAGTATATATTGTACTACTCTTGTATGTAAGCATATATAAGTTATCCCTAATATATATGAAAGCATAATATGTAAGCATATATAAGTTATCCCTAATATATGTATATATTATATGTTTTATTTTCTGAAATTTTATAGTATTGCTAATAATCCATGTACTAATAATTAAAAATCTTTTTGCAGGTTTATATATATGGGGTCATTTACTAATCACTTTAACTGTTTTTCAGAGAATCAGGGATTCTGACTGTGTTCCACAATTCGTTCCTCATTTTAAATAGATTCCTTCCCTGAATTGTAATAAACAGACTTAAATTAAATAAAATGTTATATTAATTTTTAACTCCACCAAATCGATTATTAAAACGAGGTGGGGGCGTAAATTTAGCGGAGGAGGATGTAATGGTGACTCCGACTCCATTCCTGTCTCTTTTGGCATAACTATTTTAAAATGTAAATCATGCCAGAAGATCCCAGTTGTATTCTTATATGAATAATTATAATATGTTCCAACATTGGAAAATAAACAATTATTATTTAATTTTTATATCTTCTTTCTTTTAGTTATGTTGATATACTGAATATATTTATTATATCCATATCTTTAAATCTTTTAATGTAAAGTTGCCCAAACTATTATTTATTCAGTGGGCATTTCTGATTATTAATTCTGATTGAACCATACTAAGGAAGATCATTGATCCTGTTTAAGGTTAGTGATTAAAATAAATCATAAAAAAGTAATTGCAATAATAATATTGAGGAAAACATTATATAATTCAGACTATCTCATTAGGGTAATAATGTACCATAATGTATTAATTATAGGATATCCTCTGCAACCAATTGGATCCAAAGACCAACTATAAATCCCCTATGGAGAACTATTGATTCCTAGGGGTAAGTGTTTCATTAATGTAAATTTAATAAGTTTATAAATACAAAGTGAAATACATGCATAAAATATTAAAATCAATCGGTAAAAATCGGAATATATAAGATACCTTAAATATTCCAGGTTCCAGAGCTTGGGTTGAAATCCCATAGTTAAAATCCCAGAGCTTGGTCAGGAATTTTACTGCTTGATCAGGTCTTCCCGGTGCTTGGGCTGAAGTCCCATGATTGTAATCCCAGAGTTGGGAAATTTCCAGAGCTTGGCCAGAAATTGGTTGTATTTCCTAGAGCTTGAATAAACCAAAGTTGATACCTTTCTTAAAATTCTTCATATATGAATACATATCGCATCTTCCCAAAGTTAAGTTATTAGACCCGCCTGTAAAATAAATTATATTAATTATTAAGTACAAATCTGAAAAGCAATTATTATTATTATTATTAAGTGAACCCTCAACCCAGACGATTTCCCTGTTCAAATTTTAGGTTATGTTCAAAGGAGTAATCCGAACATACTTTCCAGTCTTTATCATAAATTAAATTAAAATTAAGCTAAAAGTCGAACCCTTGAGGTGACTTCATATATATAAATATATTATTACATTTAAAGGAAAAACCAAACCCTTGAGGTAACTGTTTTATACATATCCTACATAATTTCATCAATTTCATCAAAGTTCTTACGTTTTAAATAAAACTTAAATACTGTCTGTTTTTCAATCCCCCTTGAATTTGTTTTTGTTTTTGTTTTCTTAACGTAAAAATACTTGTGAGTGAATCCCAAGATGTGGGCGAGTTGTTGAGCACATGTTCAGGGTCCCTGCGATGATAAGACCCCCGTTAGAAAATATACGCCTATGACTCTTCCCGTAGCTGATTGATGCCGGCGTTGATGGTTCTTGAAGACGGAGACTGTGGCTATTAATTCCTAAAAGGTAACTGCCATTCAGTATTTCCCATTCATTCTAACCATTTATAAAATCGCAATCAGAACATTAACATTTGATTTATTAGGTCTTAATGTCTAGTTTTTCGACCGGAGACTGGAACTGATAATTTTCAGTCTCCGTAACATATATATATATATATATCAATACTATTTATATTTCTAAATAATATAAATATAAGTATCATATAATATATATAATATGATATATATATTTTCATTTTCTTACAACACTCACCCTCCAGGGCAACATCTTACTGACTACCATTTATCCACATATCATATTCATATACTTATACTTAACGTCCTCACTCCTCTTCTAGATAACATCTACAGACATTCCTACTACTTATATCCCTTGTGGGGGAGAAAAGAATTGCCCACATTGTACTGTCCTGCGTGTAGTAGAAGGCGACTAATGGAACGGTCAGTAGTGGGTTGGCTGCCCCACTACCACTTACTCTTGCTAGAATGCTAATGCATTCTCGGAGAAGTCGTGATCGCCGTAAATCGGCTTCTATCTTTCGGCGAAATTGTATGAATCGTATGGGTACAATGGAATGTCAGAGGAATAATGTTGAGGAGAAGAGGAGAGATGTGATGGATGTAATTAGAAAGGGCAAATTTAATTTGCTCGCTGTGACTGAAACAAAGATGAAAGGAAAACATTTAAAAATGAGTGTGTTGGTGTGAAATATGGTGTGCTGGTGTGGGAAAGGAATGAGAAGGGGAAAAACGAGTTGCAATTTTGATGAGTGACTTGTATACAGAGCTATGGTGGACTTTGTGTTGTGAGTACCAATCTTTAATGTTATTTAAGTTTGAATGTCCAGCATATGTTAGTTGTCGACGTATGATCCATACCTAGGGAAATGTTGAGAGAGTAGTCGATTTTCTGGGATAGATCTGATTGGTGTTTTTGGATTGGGTAGTAGAGCTTCAAGATTGACTGTGTTTGGTACCTAAATGGTTGGATAGGTGATCAGAAAAGAGATGTTATACAACAGGTAGTTTTGGGGTGTCGGGAAGAAAGATGAGAATGGTAGGAAAGGTATTGGATTTCTGTGAGGCGAAGGGCTATGTGTGTAAAGTAATACTTCTCTTTACAACACAAGAGTACCATAGGTAATACTAGAGTTGGTGGTAGGTAGAGATGGTATCGAAGTAAAAAGTATGATTGATTTTGTTTATGTGAAGAAGGAGATTTTGAAGTATGTGTTGGATGTTTAAAGAGTGTTAAATCAGTGAGGGATTAGGAATGGGAATTATCGGATCATTATTTGTTCTATGTAAAATTAATTAGTGGGGGCTTGGATGGAGAGGAAAAGGTAAGGAAGGAAGTTGGTAGATAAGAGTGAGAGTTAAGTGAACAAGATTATAAGGATAAGTATCTAAGAGCACTCGCAAGTAAATCAGTGAATGTGAACAAGTGAAAACTGAACAAAATTCAGGTAGGGGAGAAAATGAAGGAAGCAGTTGTTAGCAGTGCAAAGGAAGTATGTGGATGTGCTAAAGTAGGAACTAAAATGTTAACAGTGAGTGTGGAATGAAGAGGTGATGCAAGCGTTAAAAGTAAAAAAGAAGCATGGTTGAATGTATAAAAACCAATATGAAGTTTCAAAAGGAAGATGTTTGGAATTATATTAAGGAGGAAAAAAGAAATACTAAAAAAGGTGTATACTAGGAGTTCGCCTCAGAAGAACAGTTTGGAAGGAAGTTGAATGGGGACTTACAAGGGAATAGGAAGCTCTTCTGAAGGAAGCGCGAAGGTTAAGAATGAGAATCAGGAACCTGCTTAGAATAATAATAAGGATGGTGCTTGTAACTGATGAAATGAAATGTGAGGAGTGTGGAAAGAACACTTCGAAAATTCTGTATAATATAATACAGTAATGAAGAGGTGATAGGGAATGTGTGTGGTTTGATGGTGCAAGAATGAATAGGAATTTTGGGGATGAAGGTCAGCTTAGCAAATGGAGGTATGGGTAGAGTGAGAAAGTTTAAGAATGGTCAATCTCTACAGTATAGATGAAATTACTGTGAAATAATGCAAGAACGGAGGCGAGATGGTGATTGTTGGATTTGGAAGTTGTGTAACAAAGCGTATATGGAGAGTATACTTCTCGGCAGTTGGATGAGAAGAAGTAATAGTACCCCTATATAAGGTAAGGGAGATAAGGGGAACTGTTAGAACTTTATAGGGAAATAAGTTTATTAAGTGTTGTTAGGGAAGATATATGCTGCATTTTAGTCGAAAGAGTGCCGTCGAGTGACTGAAGAACTGATTAGTGAAGAACAAGTGCGTTTAGGAGTGTAGAGGATGTGTGGATCAAATCCTTTTTTTTTTTTTACATTGAAACAAATGACAGAGAAAATAGGAGAAGAAGAATAAATTGCATTTAGGTTTTATGGATTGCAACAATGGTAGAAAGGAATTAATAGGTAGAGTGAGAAAGGGTGTTAGTAATTATATAGTGTTGGTGGTAGGCTTCTTGAATGGAATCAAAAGTATGTATGATGATAGTGAAGCGTGTGTAAGAATAAATGGTGTCAAAAGTGATTGTTTAATATTAATAGCGGATGAGGCAGGGATGTGTTATGTCTCGCTTGGTTATCAATTTGTATATGGATGGGGTTATGAAGAATTAAAAGTTGGGGTGGCAGGACAAATGATGTTAGAATGATGGAGAATGTAGGTGAATGGAGGGTGCCTTACCCTATTATAATCGGATGATTTGGTTTTGGTGGTGAATCTGAAGAGAGAGTTTGAGAGGACTTGGCAGAGAGACTTGGAAGGGTGTGTAAAAGGAGGGGTTTGAAGTAAATGTAGATAAAAGAGTAAAGTTATGGTGTGAGTGAGGAACAGTCCTTGGTGAAAGTTATGTTAGATGTGAGCAGCTGAACAAGTGTCTGAGTTATAATATTTAGGATATATGTTGCATGAAAAGGCGAACGGATGATGCAGAGTGTAGTAGGAAAGTTGTGAAATGGCAGGAAGGTTGCTGGTGCAATTAAATCGTTGATGGATGTAAAGGGACTAAGTCTTGAGTGCGCTAAGGTCCTACATGAGGGTAATTGTTACCTTGTTAAATGTATAGTAGTGAGACTTATGGTCTGGAATAAGAGGTATAGTCTAAAGTACAATGTGTTCAGTATGGACAATCTTAGGGCGTGTTAGTTTGAAAGAATTGATAAAATGAGGAATGAACGTATTAGAGAGTTATGTGGTGTAAAGAAAGGGGTATGAGAGAATAAATGAAAGTACCTTGAGATGGTTTGGTCATGTGGAAATGAATATGATAGTCGCTTGGTAAGCGGAATGTATAGCTGGGAGTGTGTGGGAAATTGACTGGCTGGAGACCGAAGAAAAGTTGATTTAGTCAGTAGGATGTTGGAGAGAGAAATGGGAGTTTGCGAGCGGCGAAGAATAAAGGCTCATAATATGGAGTTAATGGCGGAGTTTTTATAGGGGATATGGTTTGGCCTACTGGGCTGGGTCCAAGGGATGAACCCTACACTGACGATAATGCCAAGTTGAGGGTCCCGTCGCGGGTCCCCATGGAAGCTCTAGGTCGATTTTCTGACTGCGACGATTCTCACTAATAGGTATAGAGAGGGCGTAGGTTGGGCTTTCTTTTCGACTTGTGTCATCATATTCTTCTACTACTTTCTTTTCTGATGCCATGTCACGCACCTTAACCCCCAGTCTTGGGGAAAAAAAGGAGGATAAATACATATATATAATATATATATATATAAATATATATATATATATATATTATATATATATATAATTATATATATATATATATATATATTAATATATATATTGTATATATATATATATATATAATATATTATATATATTATAATATATATATATATATATATATACTATATATATATATATATATATTAATATATATATATATATATAATATTATATATATATATATATAATATATAATTATATATATATATATATATATAATAATATATATATATTTTATATATATTATATATATATATATATAATATATATACATATATATAATATATATATATATATATATAGTATATATTATATATATATAATATATATATATATAAATATATATATATATAATATCTTATATTATATATTTATATATAATATAATATATATATATATTTCTTTACACTTTTCTCAAGAAAAAAAAAAGATGCGGATTGTAGTTAGCAAAATTAAGCTTTTCTTGGATTTAGCAAAATTAAAGATTCGTACGGTGTTTATTAAAGTACTGCATGCAAAAGTGTTTATAAGGTAGTTTGGAAAATAAATAACGAGAGTATGTTCCAGATTTTTCCCAGTGGAGTACATGTAAGATTGAGCATAGCTGTTAAGTCTGAGGTTAGAGAGAGCATAGAGAAATATGAGACTGTGTAGAAAGGTGGTACACTCGCAAACCCTTTCAATGGAAGGAGGATGTGATTGCCAAGATGGTCAAGAAAGAGGCAAATTCCGTTTATACCGATGGATAGAAAAGAGTTCCCCTAGGATTTAGAATTGATAAGACGAAAATCCAAGACTGAACTTTTCATGATGATTTGTGTGAGGTGAATCACCCAGATGTTTGTGTAGCCCTACTCTACACAGGGGCGAAACGACACCCTATAAAGAGCAAACAACTGGGGTTGTGAAGAAATTCTGAATACGCCTCAGAACACCCAACCTTTTAGAAGCTCGTTTAAAAAGAGAAGTAATATGAAACTTCCCTTTAACGTCACGAGAAAAATGAACACCAAGAATATTAAGGACAGACGAAGGTTTGAGTTACGTGATTTCAAAGAAGATATTATAGCTGTGTGAAATCTTATGTGGAGTGGAAAGATGGAAGAGCTTGACGCTTTGATAATTGAAAATAACCTGTTTCTCAATGCTTCAAAGAATTCGAGGAAAGATCAGATTGCTAGTTGAATCCAGGGTGCCTTCTAGCGGAGCTATTGTTTGTTGAAAGGACGTCTATCAAATGAGGGAGTAATGAAGGGGGAAGTGTTGGCATATGGAGTGAATAGTGATGATGTAGAGCATTAGAGCGGTCATATGATGAAAATCCCAAAGATTTAGGATGAAACAGGACCAGAGGAAACACTATTATTTATAGATTTAAAGGATGAGCAGTAGCATTCACCAACTGTATGAAAGAGGACCAAGAAACAGAAGACTAGCAAGGAAGATCGGCTTAGTAAGAGCGCTCTTACGAAAGACGTACCGCGAGCAGAGAAAAGAATTAGAAAAATGAGATGTTTTAAATTCGTCCTGGCCTACGATAGATTCCGAAACTAGAGAAATAACAAAGTTAGATGAGATTGGCGATGTTGGAGGGTTCGAGATTGGTTCCTTTTTTTGTACAGGAACCACCTTTTAACAAGGTGTATATAAACCAGATGGAACAAGGCAGAAACGGAATAGTTTAACAAGACAGGATGCAAGCTTGAAAGCACAAGTTTTAAGAACTTAGGATGAATACCATCAGAATCTTACTCCTTCTTAGTGTTAAGCTCTGAAAAAGCAGAAATAACACCTTTTGAAGAAATTTCAATATTAGCATATATATGTTGGAAGGAGGTGGCGAAGAAGAAATAGCAGTGGAATCGTCTAGGGTGGAATTAGAAAGAAAGGTTTGAGCAAAGAGTTCAGCTTTAGTGGAAGGTTAAACGGCAGTTATATATACGGAAAATATTGGAGGAAGGAAAGAGAAAGCAAAGTTAAGAGTTAATGTTTTTAGCAAAATGTGAGAAAGGACCTGAGGAAAGAGGAGCCAGAAAGATTATTGCATTTTCTCTGAGAAAAGATTTTCTTAGTGTTACAGAGAATATATTCAGCACGATTTGGGATGAATTAGAGGAAACATTGAATTATGGAATTTGAAAACGATTTAAATTTCCAAAGGCAACGTCTCTGCGACGAATAGCACGAGATCAAACAGAGTTAAACAAAGGTTATTCAGCTTTAGTTGAAGGTAAAGATCATAGGGTGCACGCCGCCATGCCAGAGAGAATTAGCTCGTGCTTTGCACACTCCGAGAGACCCATTCCACGGAAGCTGCAGTTATTCCATGGGAAATCAAGGAAGTACGACCGCAAGTCTGACCAGTTTGCAGCACCGAAGTGCCAAGAACGTTTGCTCGCCGTAGCCAGGGTCTTTCCTGCGAAAAACATGAAGAGATAGAGAGAAAACACGGATAAGAAAGTGATCGAAGGAACCCAGAGGAGGAGAATTTACAGAATAAGGATATGGATTAGAAGTTAAGAAAAATCTAGCTTTTGTAGAAAGATTAAAAGTTAAGAGAAAGGAGTAGGAAGTTGCACTACTCTTCTCAAAGTTTCTATGGATGGGAAAATATAAGTAGCGATTTTCACCTGCATTTTATGAAAACTAAAGGAAAAGCGTTTGCGGTTGTGAAATGTTGAACTATAACAAGAATGAGATTTCAGAAAAATGTGAAGAAGAGAGAGAAGTGTTATACTTTATTATGAAAGGTTTAGCTTTGCCATTAGAGAAAATTAGGAAAACCTTAACCAGAAGAAACGAGAAGAAACACATGATTGAGCACATGAGCACAGCAACTGCCTTTGGCTGAAAGTAGAAGAAGAGATAGTAGGACAGCAGAGTACAACTTGAAGTCAGAACGCTCAAAACCTAATTTCGGTTAAGAATAAAAGATGAGGTTTAGAAGGAGGAGAGGTGAATGTTTCAACAAAATGAAAATTAGATTAAAACTGAAAGGTTCAGAAATTTAGAAATGAGACCGTACATCAAAATAGCCGGCAATTCCGTGAAGGCACCAACTCCATCACCGGAGGACGTCAATGGCCTTTAATTGTGATGATGGTATGGTGTTATTTTTGGAAGCTTCTCGGAGACTAATCGCGTGGCGGCCATTTTAAATACATTTTTCTATTTTCTTTTTAAGAGGTAAGTGTTGTCTGCTAATTGTATTTTTATGGTGTGTGATAAAGGAGAGCTACTACCACATGTAGAAGAATGTGATATGAGCACAAAAAGAAGAACCAATTGGGCACTGGGAGTTCCATGGATGTACTCAAAGACTCAGTATGATGACCCAATTGTGCGTAATCTCATCAGCTTCAGGAGCATAGCTTCTTCCCTTTTGTATATATATTATATATATATATATATATATATATATATATATATATATATATATATATAATATATATATATATATATATATATATATATATTTTCTATATTTTTATATATATTATATAATCTATAAATAATATATATATAATTTATATATATATGTCGGTGCGGTGCGGTGCGTGGTGCGCAAATTTTGTGCGGTGCGTGCGCTGTGTTCGCTCGTCGCTGCGGTGCGGTGCGCACTGCAAAGAGCCGGTGCGGTGTGGTGCGGTGTCGGTAGGATGATGGGTGGTGCTGTTGCGGTGCTGGTGGCACGACCTTCGGTGCGGAGCGGGCGGTGCGCAAAAATCCGGTGCTCGGCGACACTAATATATATATATATATATATATATATATATATAATATATATATATATATATATATATATAATATATATATTATATATATATTTATATAATTATATATATATATATATATATAATATATATATATAATAATATATCTACATATATATAGATATATAATATATATATATAGAATATGTATATATATAATAATATAATATATATATATATTATATATGCAGATTTATATAATATATATATATATATCTAATAGGTAAGAAAATTTTTGCTTTTGTTTTCGTATTTTTACCAAATAGTATATTATTTTAATATTTTATAGTTTT
>JABUQX010012453.1:22500-38638 GCA_015478945.1 Trachelipus rathkii
TGTTCACAAGCTAATAGGGAGAAGAAAAAACTCTACAGTGTGGAAAGTTGTACAGAAAATATCTCGCCTCTCCAAAAACTCTCCGTCCACAGTCGTCCGTTATGGATCTGATATTTCGATCTCTGGTTCAGCAGCTGTTGCAGATGCATTAGGTTATAGTTTAACTGCAGCTCGAGTTCCTCCCGCTATCCTGAAGCATTTCAAAAAATTGAGAATTAACACTGCACAGCGTGACTTTTCAACAGCGAAAAGGGAAGATCATACTTATAACTGTCTTTTTGCACTTGCAGAGTATCAGACGGCACTGGGAAACAGCAAAGACGGTGCCCTGGCTCTGACATAATTTTGTACATAATGCTCCGTCATATTCACCAATCTGCGTTAGCGTTCTTGCTGGATTTGTATAACAGGATCTGAATCGAATCTTCTTTTCCATCTGTTTGAAATACAGCTTTTGTAATCCCTATTCCCAAACCTGGAAAGAATCCGAAGTTGGCGGACAACCAAAGACTAATTTCGCTGACCTGTCATACTTGCAAATTAATGGAGAGTCGCCAGGCTTTATCAAACTTCCAGTCTGGCTTCTGCAAAAATCGTTTGACCGCGAATCCCTTGTTAAGGCTGGACTATGACATTCGGGGAGCCATCGCAACTGGTCTGTTAGTTCTTGGTGTCCTTTTTGATCTTGAAAAAGCTTATGACACAGCGTGGAGAACTGAGGTTCTCCTTAAACTCTACCCGTTCGGTTTCCGAGGACAGCTCGTTCTCTTTATTAAATGCCTTTTGTCAAACAGTCCCACCCAGGTTCGGTGCTCCTCTGTTCTATCACGCCACTTTACTCTGGATGAAGGAGTTCAACAAGGCTGTGTTCTAAGTGTATTATTATTTGCTCTCGGATTCGATGATATCGTTACTTCTATCCTAGCGACGGTCAATTTTTTTCTCTATGTTGATGACCTGGCGCTATACATTTCCATTTCTTGAACGGCAACCCCAACTAGCTATTGAGAATATTTCAAAATGGGGTAACCACCATGGCTTCCATTTCTCATCCACATCAAAACCTCAGCAGTACTATTTAGGAAAACAAGGAGTCGAAGAACCTGCCACCTTCCTCACGCCATCCCAGCCTTATATTTTTCACCCATTCTTGTAACTTTACGTTAAATCTCTAGTCCTCATTCTGGACGATCACCTAACATACGTACGCACATTAAACTCCCGAAAACTACTTGTCATCGCTTGTTTGACTTATTACGTCATTTCACCTCAAAATCTTGGGTGCTGATCGTAAATTATTTTAACGTCCCAACATCGCCCTAATCCGATCGGAGCTAGACTATGGCTGCGTCATATATGGTCAGACCTCCCCAACTCTACTACACTTGATAGATCCCATCCAAAACGAGGCTATCCGTATGTCCACTGAAGCCTTCCGATCAACCCTCCGGGTGAGCCTTGAAGTTGAATCAGATGTGATACCACTCTCTCTTCGAAGGAATATATCGTGTGCACAAGTTATCTTCGTTTTCAAACTTCAATACCGTCTGCTCTGATACCGATTCTGCGAGAATTCCTCAGAATCCTCCTTGCTGGCCAGTTGCAAACACAGTTTATAACATCCTTAACTTCCTCAACATAACTTTGTAAAAGGTGTTACCGTTCTGCTACGATGAAGATTATACACCTTGGCAATTCACTGCTCCCACCATCTGGCTGGTGCTGACCTCTCTCTCCAAATCTAGCCACCCCGCTGCCTTGTTAATGGCATCATTCTTGTCTCATTCCGCAGTTCACGGTAGATTTACTTCACTGTTTACTGACGGTTCTTAAACAGGGGACAGTGCGGGTACGCCTGCTGTATTTCCTGACGCAAACTCTCCCATACCCTTCTCTCATGCTTCAATTTTTGCAACAGAATTAATGGCTATAATGATTGCCCTTTCTCGAATTTTATTCCTTAACCAAGACCACTCTTGTGTCATTCATTCAGATTCGTTTATTCAGGCCCTTAAAGCCCCCTATTCTATAAAAAAAAAAAAAAAAAACAATGGTATCCGCTGTACAACAATTTCTTCGGCTGCTCCACTCTTGGAAGAAGCAAATTACTCTGTGTTGGACCCCCTCTCACGTAGCAGTAACTGACAACGAAATTGCTGACAGAGAGGCCAGAATGGCCGCCTCCTCTTTCCGTAGCTGTTCTATGTGCCTCCCGGATGCCATTTGACAAGGTTGCCTCCCATCAACTGATTATTATTTTGCTCTCCGAAAAGACTTCCGGTCTTACTAGCAGGAGTGCTGGGCGAGTGATCAGCGAGGGGCGAAACTTATAAATATAAACCCGAACATTGATGAGTGGTCTTCCTCTCACCGACGAATTTTCTTGCACGAAGTGATACTTGTACGCCTTTGCATTGGCTACAGAATATTACGCATAGCCACTACTTGCACGGGATCCTCCTCCTACCTGCAAATTTTGCCGTCGTCATACCCCGCAATCTGTTCACCATATATTCATTGATTGTCCTCAACTGGACCCCATTCGCCGTCGTCATTTTTCTACTCTATGGTCATAACACCTTCTAAAAAGTTATCTCATATCTTATTTGAATCCCCCCCACTTTAATAGTGACTATTTTCTCTTACCGACAAGAGGAGAATGTTCTTCACAATATATAATTTTGTAATTTTGTAATGTTAATAATATAAGGATTATTAATGTAAGAATATCTTTATATTTAGCTTTTTTTTTTTTTTTTTTTTTTCATGAAAAATACCAACAATATAAATTTCTTTTTGTTACTATATTAATATTATATATTATAATATATATATAATATATATATAATAATATATATATATAATATATAATATATAATATATATATATATATAATATATATATATATATATATATATATATATAATATATATATATATATATATAATATATATATATATATATATATATATATATATATATATATATAATATATATATATATATATATATATATATTAACGAATTCTGGTACAAAAAATGAAAACTAAAATTCTGATCAATTGTTATTATTCATAGTCGTAAATATTTTAATAATACCGACAATTATTATTATTATTATTATTATTATTATTATTATTATTATTATTATTATTATTATTATTATTATTAATTATTATTATCTTATTTATTCACATTATTATTAATATTAATTATTTTATATTATTTTAATACTTATTATATAATATTTAACTTTTATTATTATTATATTATTTATTATTATTATTATTATTATTATTATTATTATTATTATTATTATTATTATTATTATTATTATTATTATTATTATTATTATTATTATTATTATTAAGGAAGGTAGGTGTATCTAATTCAAACGTGACTTTTTTCAATTCAAAGACGTAATATACGACTTGATGATTTTTAAAAAATTAGAAATTTTCTACCCTTTCATTTTAGTTAACCTTGCAAACTATACACAATATATTATATATATATATAATATATTATATATATATATATATATTTATATATATATGATAGTTATTAAAAATATATTTTATATAATTTTATATATATATATAATATATAAATTTATATAACACCTATTATGCTCCTTTCCATATATAGTACATGTACACCTATTATGTGTTCATGTACACCTGAGAAATATGAAAGTAATGTTTGCTCTGTATATTATTATTATATTATTATTATTATTATTATTATTATTATTATTATTATTATTATTATTATTATTATTATTATTATTATTATTATTATTATTATTATTATTATTATTATTATTATTATTATTATTATTTTATTATTATTATTGTAAATAAAGAAAGCGTCATGACGCTTAATATAAATTGATTGGACCAATAAGAGTTCAGTTCGTCACCTTGTTTTACCCAAGATGGGGCCTTGTCGAGCTGAGTGGTGGTTCAGAAACTACCAAGCTACAAAATAGGCACACGTTATTATAGTTAGCTCTCACAATAAAGCCGGTTCTTTATAAATCGTTATTAACTATATTGATTGAATATTTCTTCGCCAATAAATATAAATACAACTGATTAATTGTTATTCTTAAGAGCTAATCATTTCATCAAAATTTCTTAAAATATAATAGTTGTTGTACAAATAAACTAAAAACTAATACACATTGAATAAAGTGATATTGCCAAAAAAAAATTAGTGCAACAAAAACAGTGAACCTAATTTACAAAAAAAAAAGTTTATTTGTGTAGTCGTGAAAAAAGATCTGAACCCGCCATCCCACTTTAACCCTAGAACGGGTTAGACTTTCTGGAAATTTAGACGAGTTGGTGGGGCTTTACAAATATTTTTATGTATCTAAAAATAAATAAAACGTGAAACTAACGTGTTGTTCGAGCTTCTCAAACCCCAAAATGCCTATATGCGTAAAACTAAGCAGCACACGAGTTAGTTTTTCCTCCACTCATGAACACTCAGCAGACAGTCAGACACTAAAAGAAAATCGATGTTTTATCGATTTAACGCATACCAATAGGAAATAATTAAGGAATGTTAATATTTCGCAGCTTATTGGGATCTCTCTCACACCACCCCACCAACCCATTCTAGGGTTCATAACGGTTGTGCTTTTCACATTTTAATATTCTCCCACTTTCCTTTCCTCAAACAAGGAGTATCTGAAAAAGATTCAAATCTCCACTCCTATGCTATTCTCTAGGAAAAAAAATCCCTAAGGGAAAGGTTACTTCTCCCAAAACCCTTGCAGGAACCATAAGAAATTCGCCACTCCCCAAAAAGACTCCTATTCCCCCATCTAGGCATTATTCGTCTTCTTCATAAAAACAGAAGACGAAGCGCCTTCTCCCATTTCTTCGTCATCAAAAACGAGCAAACATCTCTTTACTACTTCATCACAGAAACATAAAAGAGAAAAAGTTTCCTTCCCTTTTCCCCTTCCTTTGCCTGCGATTCCCGCTTTTGATGAGTTTAATGCTTTAAAGTGGCTATGTGCAGCAACTACGGTATTCAAATTGAACAATGTAACATGTTTAAAAAAAAGTTAGGTTTTTTTGGCTTCTATATTACTAATAAGATAATAAATACTAAAATTTTCCTTATAAGAGAACGGTTATCAAATGTTAATTGATTTTACTGAAGAAACCTATATCCCTTCCTTAAGAAGTATGATAAGATAGATTTTCCGAGAAAGGATGAGGAAATGAAATACCGAGGTCCTATTTGAAATGAGTAAATTGTGTTCTCATCCCTTTTAAAAGAAAATAACTCCAAATTCGCTCAGGAATTGTTTTTATCAAGTTGCCTTCGTCCAAACAAATGAGATTAATGACTTTTACGAAAAAACCTGGTGAAACTAGCTAACAATTTATACAAAAACTTCTTATTACCGCAGTAATTCTTTTTACCTCTCCCATCCCCCAAGAGAGAGAGGGGGAGATGTAGGGAGACCTAAATGGTACACATGAGGACGAAGAATGGCCAGTCAGAGCATCAGAAGAGAAATTATTCTTAAGAAAGGAACAACAATCGCTTGTTTAAAATACAACAAGAAATTCTTACACAGCAGATGAGAGAGCTTACTTAAACCATATCCGATGTGGCCAAATCTGTTAGCTAAATCTCTCTCAATTTGCTCTGAGGCACTGTCGATGTGTGCTGTCGGAAAGAATGTTGATCAAGAATGTCCCACTTTGAGCAAAGAGCAAACATTAAATTCTGTATCAAATTACGGAAAACGTTTACAGAAACATTCAATTTGATAAAGGAGGTGTATGGTGATGAATCATTATCGCGAACCCGAGTTTACGAGTGGTATACGCTCTTAAAGAAGGGCGGGAGTCGCTGGAAGATGATGAGCGTGTCGGCAGACCATCAACAGCGCGTAATGATGACACCATTGCTAGAGTACGGGAGGTAATCCGAACTGACCGGAGGCAAACCATCGATGATATTGCCAATATTGTCGGGATTTCTCATGGCAGTTGTCACGCGATCCTCGCACAAGACTTGAACATGCACCGCGTGTGTACGCACCTTGTCCCAAGATTCCTCACCCAGGAGCAGTGTGAAGAGCGGGCCTACATAAGCGGAGAGCTCATTGCTATGGTGGATGCGGATCGAGGATTGTTGAATAGGGTAATAACTGGCGATGAGACGTGGTGTTACCTGTACGACCCTCAAACGAAGCGTCAGACCTCTGAGTGGAAATCTGAGTTCACCACGAAAACAAAAGGTTCGAGCAGAAGTTGAAAGTCATGCTGGAGATCTTCATTGACAATAAAGGTCTAGCGCACTTTAAGCTCATACCCTAGGGTCGTACAGTTACCAAGCATATGTACATTGATATTCTTCGTCGTCTTCGTGACGCAATCCGACGCAAACGTCCTGAGCTTTGGGAAGCGAAAAATTGGGTATTGCACCATGACAATGCCCCGGCACATCGTTCACTCCTGGTCTCTGAATATCTGACGAACAGCCACGTACCTGTGCTTTCTCAACCTCCTTACTCCCCAGATTTGGCTCCAGCTGATTTCTATCTTTTCCCTCACATGAAGGATCTGTAAAAAGGTCGACGATTTCATTCAGCAGAAGAACTTCAAAGTCCTATGACGCGTGCGTTGAAAGAGTTAACAAAAGATGGCTTACAGCGATGTTTTGAGCAGTGGTACGAGCGCTGACAAAAGTGTGTGCCACCTAGGGCCGCCCTCATATTCTGCCGCCCTAGGCATTTGCCTAGTTTGCCTAGTGGTTAAGAGGGCTCTGTATATATATATATATATATATATATATATATATATATATATATATATATATATATATATATATATAATATATAAAAAGAGAGTATATATATATATATATATATATATATATATATATATATATATATATATATATATATATATATATATAATGAATACTAATGAGTGCTAATTATAGTTCGCTGACCAAGGCTTCCCGATCTTTTAAATTTCCCCGGGTCACAGTTATTGTATATTTGTCACTTTTTGACTCGCGGATATAATTGGCACTCGTAGAGAAAATATTTCTCTGACCCACTCGGGAAATTATTTCTATTAAAAAAATTATAAATAAACATAAAATACTATATCGGTAACATAAAACCATTTAAATAAATTTGAAAAAAAAAAACATTTTTAAATTTAAAAATTTTTTTTTCTAATATACCAAAAAATTATCTAAGTAAAAGAGATGTATCTCGCCCGACTATATACGTCCTGAAAATTTGATGCTGATAAGTTGAGTATAAAAAAAAATCTCAATATTTCACTTTTTCGAAAAAAAAATTTTGATAAGTGAAATATTGAGATTGTGTTTTCTACTCATCCTATCAACTTGATAGGATGTGTAGAAGAAAAAATCTCAATATTTCACTTATCAAAATTTTTTTTCCGAAAGAGTGAAATATTGAAATATTTTTTATTCTACTCATCTTATCAACAAATTTTCAGGGCGTATATAGTCGGGCAAGGTATATCTTTTTTACTTACATAATTATTTTGGTATAATCCCCCCCAAAAAATTTTTTAAATTTACCCAAATTTTTTTTGAAAATTTGTTCCAAGAAAAATTTCAAAACTACTGCATATACAAAAAACTTACCTGAATAAAAAATGTGTATCTCCCCCGACTACAAATGTTCTAAAAATTTCGTTCAAATCGAATAAACAGAAAAAAATATCCCAATTTTTCAATTTGAAAACACAAAAAGTAGGTTTTAAAAATCGACCATTGCTCAGAAATGAGGTCAAATATCAAAATTCCGTTCCTAAATTATTTAGATAATAGTTCAATCTTTGCATAGTTCAAGTTTGATGTCATTTCGAAAAAAATGTAGGAGGAGTTAGGACAAATGTCAAAAACAAAAATGAAAATGCAATGCCAAAAAAATGAAAATGCCAAAACAAGGACTACAGACACAGAAAAACACTCGAAAACGACAGTAGTAGGACCCCCATTCCGGACGAAAATGACCGCGACCTTTTTTGACCTTTTCTGACCGCGACCTTTTTTGAGCTCGAATTTTTACCTGACCTTGACCTTTTTGGGCCTTTACCTTTTGGCCTTGACCTTTTTTTGACCAACCCTTTGGTCTTCCATGGGTCATTTTTGGCCCACGGTATTTTTTGGCAACCCTAATTTTTTGGCAACCCTAATTTTTTGGCAACCCTAATTTTTGCAACCCTTCGAAGAAGGGTTGCGCCAAACGGTTGCGTAAGCAACCGTTGTAACGTATTGCCCCCTATTTTGCGCCCCCCTAATTTTTTCGACCATGGGTCAATTTTTGCCCACGGTAATTTTTGATCTTCATTTAGCTTAGCCCTATTTTTTGATGTCTTAACCTTTTTTGTCTTCCCCTTTGCTCCAAAGCTTGACAGATACCATGGGTCAATTTTGACCCACGGTAATTTTTGGCTACTAATTTTTGGCACTTTTTGTCCTTCATTTAGGGACTTAGCCCTTTTTTGATGTCTTAACCTTGTTTGACCATGATATTTCGGCCTTGACCTTGCCAGATACCATGGGTCAATTTTGGCCCACGCTAATTTTTGGCCACTCGTGGCCCACCCGTCACATATTTCGTTCCTAACTTGAACGTATGTATGGATCTATCCTAACTTGAACACTCATAAATACCTCACACCACACACACACACACACACACACATTATTTATACATCACATTCACTATGACACTTGTACACACATTCACTATGACACTTGCACCTCACCATAGGATAGCTGCACCCAGCATTTACACCCACTCACGTGGCAAACACACGACCAAAGGTTTTCACGTGTTTGTACGTGAATAAGTGTAAATGTAAGTGCAAGTATCTATGGATGAGTGTAAGTCCTAGTGAATGTATGTCATAGTGAATGTGTATAAGTGTGTGTGTGTGTGTGTGTGTGTGTGTGTGTGTGTGTGTGTGTGTGTGTGGGTGTGTAGGTGTTCAAGTTAGGATAGATCCATACATACGTTCAAGTTAGGAACGAAATATAACATGAGTTAAAACAGTAAAACATGAGTTAAAGCAGTAAAGAAGTAAAACATACTAATCCCTTGGTGTTAGGTAACACCTCTATTGATTTACTGATTTACTGCTTTAAGGTATGTGATGTTAATAAATATGTGAGTTAAAGCAGTAAAACATATAAGTTAAAGCAGTAAAACATGAGTTAAAGCAGTAAAACATGAGTTAAAGCAGTAAATCAGTAAATCAATAGAGGTGTTACCTAACACCAATAGGGGATTAGATGCTTTTGTTTTTACTGCTTTACTGCTTTAACTCATGTTTTACTGCTTTAACTCATGTTTTACTGCTTTAACTTATATGTTTTACTGCTTTAACTCACATATTTATTAACATCACATACCTTAAAGCAGTAAATCAGTAAATCAATAGAGGTGTTACCTAACACCTAGGGGGGATTAGTATGCTTTTGTTTTACTGCTTTACTGCTTTAACTCATGTTTTACTGTTTTAACTCATGTTTTATTGCTTTAACTTACATGTTTTACTGCTTTAACTCATATATTTATTAACCCTACACACCCACACCCACACACACACACACACACACACACACACACACACACACACACACACACACACACACACACACACACACACACACACACACACACTTATACACACATTCACTATGACACTTATACACACATTCACTATGACACTTACACTCACCCATAGATACTTGCACTTACATTTACACTTATTCACACGTACAAACACACGACCAACCCTTTGGTCTTCCATGGGTCAATTTTGGCCCACCGTAATTTTAGGCCATCCCTAATTTTTCGGCAGCCCTAATTTTTCGCCCAACCCTTTTGTATTCTACGGTACAATTTTGATGCCTCAGCATTATTGATGCCCTAACTTTGATGCCTCAACTTTAATGGCTCCCAATCACCGTAAGGAGTATCTAGTGATGTTCTATTAGTGTTCTATGAGTATTAGATGAGTGCCAGGTGAGTGCCAAGTGAGTGCCAATGAGTGTCAATGAGTGCCAAGTGAGTGCCAATGAGTGCCAAGTGAGTGCCACATAGTGCCAAGTGAGTGCCACATAGTGCCAACTGAGTGCCACTTTTTTCAAGCCTTTTCTAGCCTCCCCTGAGCCTAGAATAGCCCTAATAGGGTGTCTACCCTAGGTAATAAGGTATGAGGAACCGAATGGTGTGTACATTACAATCTGCTAGAATGCTCCTACTACGAGTTAGTATTTTTATAACACTTATAGCATGACAGAATATATCTAAAGAGTTACACAGTTGAGACAGTAACCGCAAACGTTTCCGAGTCCGAGTCCGAGCCGCGTCCGCAGGTGAACACCGTCGCGAAACCGTTCGCCGCGTGCGCCCGCAGGCGTAATATTTCGCCCGCTGCGTGCGCCCGCAGGCGCAATATTTCCACGTAACCGCCGCCGCGGTCCGCAGACGCAAAATTCCTGCGTGAACGAAAAATATGATATCAATGTAAACTATTCAAAGAATTTCGTTTCAAATATACTACGAGTCATTCATTTTTACTACAATTGTACGAAATTTTATTAAAAACATATACTTTACATACCTTAAAGCAGTAAATCAGTAAATCAATAGAGGTGTTACCTAACACCTAGGGATTAGTATGCTTTTGTTTTACTGCTTTACTGCTTTAACTTTCTGCTTTACTGCTTTAACTTTCTGCTTTACTGCTTTAACTTTCTGCTTTACTGCTTTAACTTTCTGCTTTACTGCTTTAACTTTCTGTTTTACTGCTTTAACTCATATATTTATTAACATTATGTTTTCTTTTATATTTTATTTTTGTTTTATTACTTTTTATTTATTATTTCTATTTTTATTTTTGTTTTAATACTTTTTTATTTTTAATTTGTAATGTAAGAATAAAAACACAGAGTTTCTGTTATATAAACATTTTATTTTAATAAAATTGTACGAAATTTTATTAAAAACATGTACTTTACTGCTTTACAGCTTTAATTAATCTCATTATTCATTATTCACTTAACGAGTATGGATGTGGAGAAATTTACGTTCCGAAGTCCGGCTACATGTCTTGTAGCTGGTCCGACAGGCTGTGGTAAAACCTTTCTATTATTAAATATTTTAAAGGAAATGGAGATTTTTGAACAAGCACCTGTAAAAATAATATGGTGTTATAATGTTTATCAGGAAAAATTTAAAGAATATAAAGATGTTATTCAATTTCATGAAGGCATATACGATATTAGGTCGCTGGACAATATACATGGACACAAAATTATTGTATTAGATGATTTAATGCACAAATTGAATTTGGAAATAGCAGAGGCGTTCACAGTTTATTCTCACTATCTAAATATTCTGTGTTTTTCATAACACAGAATATTTTTCATCAAAGCAAGCATATGTGAAGTGTTTCTTTAAACACACAGTATTTACTGTTGTTTGGCCAGAGAAGAGACATGAATCCAAATTAATGTATTGGCAACTCAAATGTTTCCCTTTCAAAGGAAAGAGTTCTTAAAAGTATATAAAGAGGTTACTTCGATCCCCCACGGTTATTGATGTGTGAACTTCACCCCAAAAACACGCACAGAGTGTTGCTCCGTACCAACATTCTGCCCTATGAGATAGAAACTGTATACATACCTGAATAATGAGTGCTCTAGTTGCAAAGTATTTACCTTTATAAAAAAATTTAAAAAGTTGAAACCATCTGAAAAACGTAAACTAATTAGTGAGGATGAGAAATTTATCCAGTGTGTATGTGAAGTCTGTTTAAATCTTATAAAAGGAAATGTTCCTTTAAACAGGCCTCAGAAGGTGAAGCTACGTCGTTATAGAAACATCATTAAAAACTCTCCCTCAACATTAAAAATTTGAAAAATAAAAGGAAGTTACTACAGAGAGGAGGAGGAGTATTCCTGCTACTCTTCTCCGTTATAGCTCCACTGATAACTAAGTGGTTGGCACCATAATGAAGAAGGTTGCTGTACTTCCATATAATGAGTATGAGAAAATGAAGTGTAATAATACAGCATCTGTACAGAATTCAGTTCCTCAGGTTCATCATTCACAACCTCAATATACAGTTATTGCTGCACACTGCGCAAAATCCCGCAATCACAGTTTCATCATTCACAACCCCCATACACGCAAATATTACAGCCCAATGCATTGACATTACAACCTCTTTCACATCAGCAGCAACAGTTGCACCAACAGAATCCTTATATTGTGAACGACTCATTATCTTTCCAGCAGCCTCTACCTCCTAGCTTATATGATCCTAAAGTTGAACAGATAACCAAATATGAGAAAGAAGTGTACAGGATATTAAATTCAGACGTTAACATCCATGAGAAACGCCTCTTATACCAGGATGCCATACAAAAATTGATAGATCTTAAAGACTTGCATCTACATCCACCACTACGTAAACCGCAGCCCGATGATGTAGATATACCTAATGAAGTAAAACTTGAAGTGAAAAATGAAGATAAATTTAAAAATATCCTAGAGGAGAGCTTACCTTTTACAGTGCGTAAATCAGGAATAGCTTTATATAATATTTTAAAAGACCAATTAACTTTGAATGAAGCAGGGCAGATCGTAATTGATGATGAAATAGTTAAAGGATCAAATATTGTGGATTTGATAGCTGATCTCTCACGTAACTGGAAGAAAGGCCCTGTAAAAGGCTGGAATGATATCAAACAAGAACTTCAGACTATTAATTTTCCCAGAACTTTAATCTTAAATACACAACGTTTAGCAGACTTGAATCAAGTCCCTATCCGCAGGTACTTCTTACGCTTCAGATAAATTTAAACGTGTTACCAGAGGAAGAATAAGAAAAGCACCTTATAATAAACATAGGTGGATTAAATCGTAATTATGTATTATCATATATTTATTTAGTTGTAATGTTTGTATATAAATAAATGTTATTTTAAATCTTTTTCTTTATCCCTTTTAACTTTATATATATATATATATATATATATATATATATATATATATATATATATATATATATATATATATATTTATATATATATATATATATATATATATATATATATATATATATATATATATATATATATATATATATATATATATATATAAATATATATAAATATATATATATATATATATATATATATATATATATATATATATATATATATATATATATATATATATATAACGCTTACACGTGTGTCAGTATCTAACATGGAGGCAAAGGAGGTAGTTGATAAGTATTACTTCAATCTGAGGGAACCAAATAGTTTTGGGGGATTTACTAGGTTTTCTTTAAGGTATCCTAATATTGAGAAAAAAGAGTTAAAAGCATATTTAGAGGGCGAAGAGGCATTTACTCTACATAAACCTGTAAGAAAAAAATTTCCTACACGTAAGACCATATCTCCGCAGCTCGATAGCATATGGCAGTTAGATTTATCGGAAATGATTAAATATAGTTCTTATAATGAAGGCTTTCAATATATACTTTTTACTATTGACGTATACTCTAGATACTTATGGTTGAAACCCTTAAAAGATAAAAGATCAGCCACAGTTGCCTCTGCAGTACTTGAAATTATAGAGGATGAGCGGAGAACACCTAAATCATTCTGGACCGATTCAGGAATGGAATTCAAGGGGCGAGAGTTTCAGGAACTGCTTTGGGAGTATGGTATAAGCTATTACAATACATTTTCCGTAAACAAAGCAGCTATAGTTGAAAGAGTACAGCGTACTATTAAAGAGCGCATGCATAGGTATTTTACTAAAATGAATACTTTTAAATATATTGATATACTGAACGATCTAGCTTATTCTTATAACAGATCTTACCATAGAACTATAAAGACAACTCCTTTAGAAATGTCAAAAACTAGAGGCTGTAGAACACATCTGTATGAAAAAGAAAACAAAATAAAAGATAATTCAGGAATAAAGGTGAATGATTATGTAAGAGTATCTCGATCAGAAGCAAGATTCAGAAAAGGATATGAAGCTGGATGGACTACGGAGGTTTTTAAAGTTCACAATATCCGAGCATTCCGACGTGATAGTTTAAAGTTATATTATCTGGAGGATTTAGATGGTGAAAAATAAAAGGAGGGTTCTATAAACAAGAAATACAAAAAGTAAGGTTCAACCCTGTAACTCACGAGTATAAAATTGAAAAAATATTAGCTACGAGAGGTAAAGGAAAAAATAAACAGGTACTGGTGAAATGGAGGGGGTATCCTGCTAAGTTTAATACTTATATAAATGCAAGTGAAGTTAAGAATCATTAATCAGTTGACATTATAATCATGGAGAGTGTAGACCACTTTTATTTAACTCTCCCGTCTTCAGCCTCTTTGGATTTACATCCTGATAATAAACTCGCTGATTTTACAACTATGTTAATGAATCCTATAGCTTAAAAGAGAGGAATACGAAGTAGGATTATGTGAAATGATATTAAATACGGACATAGAAAATTTACCTCACAATCTATTCTGGATGGTGGTGTACAGAAGTGTAGAATGCGTTGAAACTATATTACAAGTGGAAGATACTCGGTATCTGAAAAGGACTACAATTGCCAAAAAGATGAATACGACAACATTTGCTACAAGAGAATACTTCTTTGAAGAATTTGCTCTGCGACGAGCTTATTTTAAATCGGTGCCTGCTATTTTCAGTCATTTAAACGACCTCTTTGATATGAGTATTATGTGTAAGGATTTATTATACAAAACTGATATGCGTACCTATGAAGATAAAGTAATAATATCTTTAAGATCAAAAGTAAGTGTAAACCTGAGAGACCGTGATACGTTTTTTCTCGAACGGTCACAGTGGCAGCGAAAACATATCCGCAAACGGTATGGTGAGCTGGATATACTTCATGATGTCCCTACTATGTTGAAGAGGATTATACTATCTGTGGAGAACAACCGCATGACTCCACATGAACAAAAAGATGAAGCAGACCGAGTACTGCATTATACATGTACACCGTCCGAGATGCTCAGCCACCCTGGTATGGCTTATGTATATACAAATATAATTGATCATCAATATGTAGGTAATACTAAAGCTCCTTTATTAAGAGTAGTATATTTTTCCAAAGAGAGTAAAGTTATAACATTCCCTAATGTTCATTATCTTCCTCTGAATAGAACAAATTTTGACTCTGTACGCGTGCATATAAAAGATGTAGAAGGAATTCCCTTCCCCTTTACAGATGAGCACTGTTATGCAAAGTTCATATTAGAAAGAAACAGATGCAGTAATTACAGCATAATGGATTATATATAAGAGGTGTAGTCAGATATTTTTTTCATTCATTAACCTACTCTCACAGAGTAAAGATAGTATAAGAAAGACACTCCTGTAATAATGGATGAAGAAAGGGTATTCAGAGGATCAAAAATGCAGAGGGGGTATGGCCTTGGTGGATTTTTCGCCAAGCTATGGAGAAGTGCAAGACCTCTACTCAGGAGAGGTGGGGAGTATATAGGTAAAAAAGCTATAAGAACAGGCTTGCATACTATTCAAGATATTGCTGCTGGAAATAATCCTCGTGCAGCATTAAAAAGACGTATTGCCGATGTTTCAGATGAGATGTTGGATGATGTTAAGCGTAAAATAAGACGTAAAATGTCAGGTCAAGGACGAGAGAAGATTGTCGTAAAGAAAAGGAGTAAGCGGAAAAAAACTCTAAAGAAAAAATGTATTGATGTATTTGCTATTTAATTACTAACTGATAACTTTTTTACGATGTGTGTATATAAGTAAGGTTTTTCATGAAAATGTTCATTATACGACCAGAGCTCGCACATGCAAGATGCATTTCCTTCATCCTTCTAGTCCTGATTGTTGTAAGAGTGAATTGGATCTCTTCTCCATGAACCCTACACAGATTAGCGTTAACGAATCCAACTTTATCAGTATTAATCCTCTGCATTCAATTACCAATACAGATGTTCCTCTAGAGTTCAATATTCCAGGCACTTCTGATCAATACCTAGACCCCTCTAATGTGTTTTTATACGTAAAAACG
>JABUQX010012454.1:17500-24978 GCA_015478945.1 Trachelipus rathkii
ATTTTATTCTTAAATTAGTTTTAATTTTAATTTTAAATTTTGTATTAATAAATTGCTATTTTTGTTCTTTCATCATTTAAACTCCTAATTATTGAACCGAACGGTAATAAATGGTTTTTAAAATTTTTCCTCACCTTAAGGAAATGAAAAAAGCGCCGAGAAATCTTTTAGGATATATATTATATAGTATATATATATATATATATAATTAAATATATATATACTTTATATATAATATAAGATATTATATATATATATACTATATTAGATATATAATTAAAATTAATATATTAAAATTATAAGTAATAAGTATATATAAATAATATATATATATATAATATATATTATATTACATATAATATATAAAATATACATATAGGCACTTTGTAGAAACTGTTACTGTGACTAGTGAGGACATAGTCAACCACCTCACAAGATGCGTAAAAACAGAACTACCTAAAGATGTTCTCATCACAAACTGGACAGATAATGAAACATAATTAGGAATGTTAAGATACCGGAGGATTAAGTACCATCAGTATCCACAGTCAGTCTTCTACAAATTCTGCCAATAGTATATAATATATATATAATAAATATAAATATATTAATAAATATATATATATAATATATAATATATACTATATATATAATACGTATAATATATAAAATATATATATTAGTCATTAATCGAGCGAAGCCACGCTAAACCTAGATAATTGACTGTCGCTTTTATTTAATGTATTATATTATTATATTATAATCTATATATAATATATATATATATATAATATATATTAATATCATATATATATATATATAATAATATATAAGTATATATTAAGCAAAATATATTATTTATAATATTATATATAATAAAAATATATATATAGAATAGATAAAGTAATATATATATAATAAATATATATTATAATTATATAATATATATATATATATTAGATATATATATAATATAATCCTAAAAAGCGACAGCATTATATAGGTTACGGCATCGAGTCAATCTATAAAGGTGGGGATCTCGGTAGAGACTTCCGCTAATTAAGGCATGAAATAAAGCTTTAAAGTAATACACAATTACTACGTAAGCCTAGCAAAATCTTATAACCTGATTTAGGAAGTTCATATACCCGAGACCTAATCCCCATATGTATCGACATTCCGTAAAACACTAACAGATCTATCACGATTGCGACACGTAGACCAAACTAATGGGTATGAACGCCCCGCTAAAAATACTATTACTACGTATATTATAATATATATATATATATATAATATAATATTATATAATATAGTATATATATATAATATATAATAATGTGTCATTTTCGAAAAAGGTACGTAGTGCTAAATTTCCATCTCCAGCACACAAAAATAAAAACCATTATCCGCTATTACTGGATTGAACAAGCATTCGTATGGTAATATTGTCAATTTGTAAAATCGATATTTGTTAAAAGATGAATAAAATAAAAAAAAAAATCGAACATAACTTACAACGTTTATCTGCGTCCGCATGTGTAAAGTGCAAGTTGTCATCGCAAAAGTTACAAATGTGTTGTGGGAAAATTTATCTGATATGTGCCACCGAGTGTGCATGCGAGTTTTTTAGAACTTTCAACCAATTGCAACAAAAAGAATGTGAAGAAATGTTTTAAAAAAATCTCAAAAAAATAGTTGCAGAAAAATTTAAATCGAGTTTCTGCAAGGTATATCGAGAACAGTATCCATGAATTGTAAGTACTTTAATATATATATATATATATAATTATATTATATATATATATATTATACTTATATTATGATATATATATATATTATTATAATATATATATTATTATTATATTATATTATTATATATATATTATATATATATATTATATTATTATACTATCATATATATATTATATTATTATTATTATAGATATAAATATATATATGTAATTATCCTTTCCGCAGCTACTAAACTGTCCTATCAGTAAATAGTAAAGTTAGTTGTACGCATAGTGCTATCAGTTAAAGTTTAGGGCTACTTCACCTCACATGATCAAGCCGAGCCCCCTAAAATTTGAGATTACCCTTTTTAGGGTCTCGAGCCATGGTGGATCGATAGGGGGACCTTACTATACGCGAGGGATGTGCGCGAGGAACCCCGCCACATCCTCAAAGACCAAAAGAGCGGGGTTCCGGAGACCCATCCCCGGGGGGGGGATTAACTGTCCCTCCCGTAGTCACCTTTAGAAGTAAGCCCTGATTGATGACCTCTGATCCTGATCATCGTTGACTACCCGTGGTACTGTTCGCTATTGATATCACCCCAAAAAACAATAATCCAAAATGAGTTACTTTGACATTTATTCGGCAACAATTCTACGTCTCTAATAATCTCAAAAAAATTGACATTTGATTAACTATTATATAATATAATAATATATTAAAATATAATTAAATAATATATATATTATATAATATTATAATTATAGATTATGATATATTATTATAATTATAATGTTATATTATATATATATAGATTTATATATATATATATCTATATAGTATATTGGACTTTACTCGAATTTACCAAATCATTCGACTCCATGTAATCGATAATACAAAAGTATCGTATTTCGATTTAATCGAACCCATCAAATATCAAAAAAAACTTCTAAAAAATTAGTTGGAAATGCCGAAAAGTAAAATTTTACTTATATATATTTATATAATATATAAGTATAATTATATATATATATATATATATATATATATATATTATATATATATATTATAATATATATATAATATATTATATATATATTATTACAAATGTCACCAGGTGGCATAAATTAAAAAAATTTTTAACCTCTTATCAAATAAAAAAACATCAAGAAGATTTTTATTTTATTTCAATTAAAGCATTCAGTATTGTGAAAATATATAGAATAGAACATGACGAATTTAACAATTTTATTCCATCAGGGATCAGTGTGTTTGTTTATAAGTGAATGAGTAGAGAGAAGAGAGTGGTTGTTTTTTCTAAAGAAGAATATAGAAAAAATTGGTGCAGTTAATGTTTGACACCGTTAGGTAGTTAGCTGAAATTAATATGTGCCAATGTATTAGGAAATGTGAAATTGAATTTGTGGAAATATTTTCTTGGGAAATGTTTGAAGAAATATTGGGCTCAAAGGTGGGAAGTTGAAGTCAAAAATTTCCTTTTTTCTGTAAGGCAATTTTCTTTTAGACTGACATAATCTAAATAATAATAATAATAATGCAGCTGATTACACGCAAATTTATCTCAGAGAAAAATGTTTGTCTGTACAATTTGAGATTACTCGGGTATAATTTTTTGCATAGAGGTATGTTTTTTTATACATAAGTAGGAATGATAAAAAATATGGAGGTCCTGTGGAGGGAAGTAACGTTGGAAAATAGTTAGGAGTAATTTTGGTAAAGTCGAAAATATTATAGAGGTTACGGTTTCACTGAAGGTCATTGGTATTTCATGAGGATCGAAGAGCAAGTTCGTTTCATTTTTTTTTATGGCTATAGAAAAGAAGGATAGTGAATTGACTTTGTCGTTCGTTAATAATAAAATGAGAACGTCTATTGACAAGATGCAATCAATTAGTTGATCGACTACATAATGGAGAGTTATATAGACTTTAGTAAAGAACTAAAATCGCAGCTATGAATAACGTCAAATCATTACATTATGGTATTGTAACTAATAGCAAAGATATCAGCTTACTTAATCTTAAAATATTAACATTGAATAAAACTCTGAAAAAAATTAAATGAACTAAACTTAACCTACCTAACCTAAACTAAACAAACCTAACCCCCTGAACCTAACCTATCTATCACATTCACCTAATCTAAACCAATCCATATTTCTCAACTTAACCTGACTTATACTCTACCTAACATCACAAATTGACGACAGCTAATTTAAACTTAAACTTAATTCTTTCTCTTATAAAGACACGGTTAAAGTATTCAACAATCTAACTGTTGATTAATAACTATTGTAAATAACTATATTATTAACAATGATAAAATCTCTTACATAAATCTATCTTCGGGTAAAATCCACATAATTTCCGAAAATATGGAAGAAACCAAAGACTAAGTATCGCTATTTAAATTATCTTCTTATTTGTGGTTGCAGAAAGAAATAATTGACTGAATTTTTGGAGGATATATTTTTTCTAAAATTGACAAAAAATATGTAATTATATATTTAAACTCTCTCTCTTCTCTCCTCTCTCTCTCTTTCTTCTCTATTATATATATATATCATTATATATATAATATATATAATATATATTATATATATTATAAATATATATATAATATAATTAAAATAATATAGATATTATAAAATAATATATATACTAATATATAATATTTATATATAGTAGGTACCTAGTATTTCGTCGTCTTACTTTTCACTTTATTTACGAATTAACATATTCGGATACGAGTCTTTTTTAATTAGAACTAATTGTGAAACTGAAGTTTAAAAAGTCATAACTTTCTTTAAATTTAAAATATAAGATAACTATTTATTATATATTATATTAATATATAGTTATTATTTATTATAATATATAATATGAATATATATATATATATCGGTATTATTGATATAATATATATAAATTATATATATATATATTATATATTATTATATATTATATATACTATTAATATATTATATAATATATTTATTATATATATTATATTATTATATGTATATAATTAGTATATATATATATATATATTATTACTTTATTATATCTATATATATTAATATATATATATATATATAATATATATTATCAATATATTTATATAAATATTAAATATATCATATATAATATATATATATTAATATATTATAAATCTAGCTTATATAATTATATATTTTTATCTTTGATCGGGGGGGCCTTCGCTCCCCCCTCTATAATCATTCCGCCCGCTAAAGCGGATGCCCCTCTCGCTGCGCTCGAGGGTCTGCGGTAGATTTTCTTTTTTAAATAAAAACTGCGTCAAAATTAAACTAATAACCAATTTTAAATAACAAAGAATGAAAAGAAAAAAAATAGAAAAAAAATATCAAATTCATATTAAAATTTTAATAAAAGAATATGAAATAATAATTATTAAGACTGTATAATATAAAATAATAAGAAAATGAAATAATAATTAATAATTATATTAATATAATAATATATCAATATATTAATATAGATAATATTATATATATTAAAATAAATAAAATCTTTATCAAAAAATGCAACGAAAAACCATCTTATTAAAACTTAATAAAAAGATAGATTTATATTTCTCTTCAAGCTACCCACTTTAAAATTTAATCTACTCATTTCGAAATATTGATAGTAATAGTCAGAAATGAAATTTGGCCGGAAATTACTTAAATGCCTTATATATATTATATCATATATTATTATATAATTATATATATATAATATATATTTAGATTTATATTATAATAATATTTTATATATATTATATATATATATACTATTATATTATATTTATTTTATATTAGTATATTATATTATTATATATAAATTATATTATATATTATATATATTTATTTATTATATTTTATAATATTATATAATTTAATATATATTATTATATATAGTATATAATATTTATATTATTATTATATAATATATAGTTTTGATTTATATATTTATAGTATATAGTATATTATATATATATATAATATATTAATATAAATAATATTATATTTATGTGATCTGAGTAATTGAACTACTGTGCGTCGGATTGGAACATGATAAAACTGGAAGTGATGAAATAGTAAGAACAAGAGAAGTGATTGGGAAAGAATTTGGAAGAGATAGAAACCTAGAGAGGCTATGAATCAAAGCTTATTTTATTATTTAGAGACGTGAGAAGAAAATTTGTTTGAAACTGAATAACATGTTTATAAATAATTATTTATTGATCAATTTTCGAAATATTAAAATCAAATAAATATTTAAACATTAGAAATACTATTTAACACTTAAAAAACTTAAGAGGAGCTACAAGCTTCAAAATTTTTTATCCAGGTTTTTAAATATGAATTTTTCATTAAAATAATTCCTGTCTTTAATACATTAATTTGGATATATGTTCTTTTAAATTTATTATTATGCAATAACAAACCAGAGCCAATACATGACGACCTAAAAATACAAGTAGAAATCTTATCTTCAAGTTGCTTTATTAGCGTATGTTTTCTTGCGCAGTTAAGGGAAGAATGATGATTTTGGAGGTACTGTCGCGGTCAGGACATAGAAGTATCTTCCTTCGCTATGTGTTATATGCGTACAGGGCCTAATCACACTCTCTGGTCCTTTCCTTTCTGACACTCTTGAGCCATGCGTTGGGGATTGTTATTGGCGTCCTTCAGACACTAGTCATCTGGAGTGCTCTAGAATAATTCAGTTTTGAGTGCCCTAATGGGGAAGAGAGCTAGTCTGCTGAAGGTCGCGAAACTCCTACCTGAAGAGTGTTTAACTTAGGATTACTAGCGCCAAACCAATTGTCATAGTTAAAGTGGCTTTCTAGTAGTGTTCTGGTTAAAAGTTCTGTGCCAGACAGGAGAAGTATCCTGTACCTACTGACAGTGGAAGTAATGCTGTCCAAGGATTGTATCACAGTTTTGGAAATATATTAGTATATTTCTATTTTATATATTATAAATAATATTATATATATTAATTATATATTAAATTATATCGATATTAATATACTATAGAGATATAACCATTCGGATTATTTATTTTATAGAATATTATATAAGTATATATATATTATATATATAAAATATATATATATATTATAATATATATAAGTATGTAAGTACCAGTTCTCCCCAAAGGTATGCTTGTAATTTAAAGTCTCTTCACCAAAGTGTTGGGACGTTCCTACAAAGGATTTGAAGAGAATGAATAAAATTTAGAGATAAAAAGAGTAATCGGATAACAAAGCGGAAAGAAGTAATTTGCCATCAAACAAAAAATTAAACTATTAATTATATAGAACGCGTTAAATAAATTTAGTCTCTACTACAAAATGATGTAATTGACATATTCGATATTTTGTTCATGGACTGTCACGTTTAAGTTTTTGCAAATATTCCATTAATAGGGACGAAAAAAAAGGAACTCAGCAATGAATTACAATTATAGAAAAAAGACGGAAATAGTCTTTTTTCGTTTAAACTGTAGCACCGTGAATTTTCAGCTTCTCCAAAGATTCTAACAAAACTTAATTAAGTTAACCTAACCTAACCCAGGTGAAACAAAGTAAGTCACCCGCATGATATTTAAAAACCAAGCCTAGTTACAAAAAAACTGTATCAATTATCAGGGAAATCTATACATTAAATGGAAAATGATTATATATATATA
>JABUQX010012455.1:0-20000 GCA_015478945.1 Trachelipus rathkii
GTTAGCTTATGAAACAGATGAATTACATTGCATTATCTATCTTCTAGGGAATTAATAATCATTCCTCATAGTAAAGTATTGAGTTACTAATATGATATACACTTAGTAAAAATAAACAGCTTTTAATACAAATCAGATAACTTTGTGCACGCTTACAGCTAAAATGACTATGATTTAAAAATGAGTTGGGGTCTAAAAGTAATAAACCACACCTGCTCAAATACAAGTGTAAAGAACAAAGTTAATTTCAAAAGACGATAAAATAATTTCGACCAATCACATACGAGGTCTATAGAGATAAGGATTACCCGACCAATCAAGTAAGGAAAACATTTCCTGTTTACCTGCTTAAGGATCCTACCGATCCAGCATGTTTCGTTTGAAAATATTTATAAAACATACATAATAATAATGATTCTTGTCTATACGGGATTACCTTTTGACCTTGTATTAGGATAAAATTAGCCCGTCTACAAAGGCTTATCCTAAATGTAGGCCTAAATTTAGGCCTACCGTAGTTATTGCACCAATTTTACAGAAAAAGGTCGTTTGAAATATATTTTGACTGGAATTAGGCTTAATCGCCGGGTTACCAAAAGGATTATCCTAAATTTCAGACCTAAAGTAGCTTTATTCAAAACACAGTTTTACAGAAGAGAGGGCGTTTCAGTATCTGTAAGGAGTGCGGTTGTTGTGTTTCTCTCCGTGATGGTATTGTAAAAATATATAAGTATGAATAATCGAATAATATAAAGAAAACCCGAATTATTTAAAAACTGTTGAAATATTTTTGTTAACATCGAGTGAATAATATAAATGTAAGTGACTAATTGTTATTTTTAAATAAAAACTTAGAATGATTTTTAATGAAAATACATGTGTATGTATAGCGAGAGAAGAACTTATTTGTGTTATTTTATAAATTAATTACCTGGCTAAAGAGATGTAAAGCAGTAAGTCAATAGAACACAAGCGTGGCATAGCTTGATGTAGAGGCGTGCTAGGGGCTGGCCTTACTGATTTACTGGATTTTTTATTGCTTTAAGTACGTAAAATATATGTTTTTAATTTAAAATTTCATAAAATATTTTAGTTAAAAGATACGTTAACAATCATGATTAGTTAATAAATTATAAACAAAAAGTACTTAACAGTTAATAATAATTCTTTGTTCAAGATTGGAATTGATTTCATTATAGAAGTTTAAGAACTTTGAAATAATTTTAGTCTATATTTGGGAGGTGCTATAAAAAAGGTGTTTTAATTAAAAATAAAATGTTTAAAGAAATTATACGTATATGTGTAAGTGAGTGTTGCGTGTGTGTGTATGTGGTGTGTGTGTGTGTAGTAAACTACTGTGCAAGTGTAAGTAAATCTGTGTGTGTAAGTGAATCTGTGTGGTGAGTATCGTAAGTAAATCTGTTGTGAGTGTAAGTAAAATCTGTGTGAGTGTAAGTAAATCTGTGTGTGGAGTGTAAGTGTAAAGTGTAAGTTCTATGGACAAAATGTACAGTGTCATAGTGATGTTAGGTTATAAGTATCATAGTGAATGGTGTGTATAAGTTTACAGCTGTGTGCTGTGTGGTGCGACCACATATTGGTCATAAGTTAAATGTCAAGTGTCTATGGGCTAAATGTTAAGTGTCATAGTGAATGTGTGTATACGTGTCAATAGGGACATTCGTGGGTGTAATTAAGTGTCAAGTGCTATCGTGTGTAGTGTCGTGTGTGTCGTGTGTGGTGTGTGTGTGTGTGTGTTGTGGTGTGTGGTATGTGTATGTGTGTTCTAAAATAATACACAATAGGACAATGTCGTCATTCTAATACCAAGATATAATAAAATAATAAAAATAAAATAATCAAAAATAATAAGAATAATCATAAAACATAAATACAAAATAAAAAAAAATAAATAAAAAGGTATTAAACAAAATAAAAAACTAATGTTACCCATAAATATATTGAGTTAAAACAGTAACAGCAGAAAGTTTAAACAGTAAGCAGAAGTTAAAGCAGTAAAGCAGAAGTTAAAGCAGTAAGATGATTAATTACAAGCAGTAAAGCAGTAATAACAAAAAGCACACTAATCCCCCCCCCTTGGTGCTTAGGTCACGACCTCTATTGACTTTACTGAGTTTAACTGCCTTTAGGTATGTTAATGTTAAATGCAATGATGTGAGTGTAAAAGCCAGCTTCAAAACCATATTGAGTTTAATGCAGTTAATAAACATGAGTATTAAAGCAAGTAAACACTGCAGTGACTAAAGCAGTACAAAGCAGGTAAAACAAAGCCATACTAATCCCCCTAGGTGTTACGGTAACTACCTCTACTATGAATTTACATGATTTACTGTTTTAGTATGCTAATGATTAAATAAAATCTGTAGAGTTAACACGCAGATACAACCATATAAGTGTAAAACCAGTTCAAAACACTTGAGTTAAAGCAGTCAAAAACCATGAGCTTTAACAAGCAGCTACCAGCAGTAAAACAAACAGCATTACTAAATCCCTCTGGTGTCTCGGTTACACCTTTCATTGATTTACTGAATCATCTACTGCTTTAGGGCTGGTATGTAACTGTTAATGTAATTTTAATAAAATTTGACGGTACAGTATATGTTTAAAATAAAATGTTTATATATCAGGCACTCTGGTTTTTTTCTTCATAATTTTTTAAAAATATTATAAATTTAAAAAGTATTAAGTAAAAAAGTATAAAGTAAAAAAAACTAATGTTAATAAATATGTGTTAAATACATCAGGTCTGTAGTGAGTAAGCTTTTACGTTCGCGAAAAGTTTTAATAAAAATGCCTTAAGCATGAAAAAAAATGAAATGACTATATAGTTATACTATATTTTTTCCATTCGCGCGAGCGGGTCGCACTCGGCGATGCGGGGCCCCACATCTTTGCGGGTAGGGCTTGCTGCGGCCTGGTGTGCAGAGCTTAGGATCTAGAGGTAGACAAAAGATGAGTCAACAAGGTGATCTCATCAAAGATGAATCATCAAATAGATCGTATCAACAGATGACGTCATCAAATGAGAGTCAATCAAAGATGAAACCTTCAAAGTTGACAGGCATCAATGGCTGCAGATCTGTATGCTTGGTCGCATCAAAGTATGAGGCCATCACAGTTAGGCATCAAAGTTGACGGCATCACAAATATCGAGTGTGTGAGTCGTAAGTTGTAAGTGTACCTGTGCTGTCGGGTGTGAGTGTAAGTTGTATTGGTTTATGTAAGTTATAGTGTGTTAAAGTGTCATAGTGATGTGTGTGTATAAGTGTCGTAGTGTATGTGTGTATTTAAGTGTGTGCGAGTGCATAAGAGCTGACGTAAGCATCCTAGCAAATTTGTAATATACCCAAATCGAATCCTCATACCTTATACTAGGGGTAGACACCCATATTAGGGCTATCTCTAGGCTCAGGGGAGGCTAGAAAGGGCTTGGAAAAAAGTGGCACTCAGTTGCACTATGTGGCACTCACAATTGGCACTATGTGGCTCTCACTTGGCACTCATTGGCACTCACGTTGGGCACTCATTGGCACTGACTTGGCACTCACCTGGCACTCACCTGGCACGCATCTAATACTCAGTAGAAACATAATAGAACATCACTTAGATAACTTCTTACGGTGATATGGGAACCATCAAAGCCATCAAGTTAGCGTGGTCAAAATTGACCATGCCTCACTGACATGGCCAACACCAACCGGTCACAAGATCAACACTAATCCATTGGTCAAACACCACACCAGACCGTACTCACAGAAGCATCAAACAACAGGAGCTGAACGCTTCCCGTCAAAGGAAGGAACAAAAACACATCTACCGCCTCGGACGCAACACCACTTGACCCCGAATGCGTCACTCTCGTCACCAGGCATGCTGATCTATGTGTGTGACGCACGCGCACGTGTGTATAAGTGATTAAATGTAAGTGTCTATGGTAATGTAAGTGTCCATAGTGAATGTCCTGTAAATAAGTGTAAGTGTGTTGTGTGGTGTGTGGTGTGTGTGTGTGTGTGGTTGTGTGTAGTGATGTTTGATGTGTGTGGTGCGACTCGCGCGTGGTATAGATGTGACCGAAATATCATTGGTCAACAAGGGTAGAATCAAAACGGGCTGGGCCACGAGTGGGCAAAACATTACCGTGGGCCAAAAAATGACCCATGGTATATGGCAAGGGCAAGGCCGAAATATCATGGTCGAACAAGGTAAAGACATCAAAAAAGGGCTAAGCCCTAAATGAAAGCCCAATAATTACGTGCCAAAAAAAATGACCCAGGAAGAACAAAGCGCTGAGTCAGAAAAAATTAGGGTGCAGTTTTTTTTTCATTTCATTGTTCTTATGTTTGGTATTTGTTTTTCTTTTTTGATTGTTTTTATTTTGTAGTTTTTTTTTGTTTATTTTTTTTTTTCATATTGTTGTTGCTATTTTACAGTTATACTTTTAGTCTACGCATTTAACATATTGTTCCGTTCACACAAAAGAAAAACTTTTATTTTTTTTTTTTTTACGTACAATACAATGCTGACGCACCGTTTGGCGCAACCCTTCATCGAAGGGATGCCAAAAATCAGGGTTGCCGAAAAAATTGGGGTGCCAAAAAATTAGGTTGCAAATACCGTGGGCCAAATCCGATGGAAGAACCAAAGGGTCTGTCAGAAAAAGAATGTGTCCAGGCCCAAAAAGTTAAAGGCCAAAAAAGGTCAAGGTCAGGTAAAAATTCGAGCTCAAAAAAGGTCGAGCTCAAAAAAGGTCAAAAAGGGGGCGGAGTTTGGGCATGCGAAATGGTAGCCCTACTACTTGTCTGTTTGAAAAGAAAATAAAGTATAAAAATTATTAGTCAATTAGTTTCAATAACTATATTATTTATTTTTTTATTCAAAAGTATGAGTCTTTGTGTAAAAAAATGATTACAGATGTATTAATTTAAGGAATTAACGACAGATAGGAAATGCAATGAAGTATCTTTACCCCCCCCCCCACATACACTTATAAGTGTATGTATGTATGCATTATATATCGGCTGATGGCGTAGCCACACCCCCTTTGAGGTTTATAACATCTCACAGAGGTGTGGGACCAGTGACATTCGAACGCGAACACCATACATCTGCATATGGTGATGTAACATACATTAAGCAATTCAAAGCAAGTCATCTGAGAAGATTCCTACAACCGCACAACTCTGGATCTCCATCTGTTAAATTTCTGGATTCAGCTCCGGAGGTTTGTTCGCACGACTCTTTCTCTGCTCAAACTGATTCCGTTTAATAGGGTTATAAGAGCTACCCACGATTCAAAATACAATCATAAGGACTGGGTAAAAATAGAGCTTCATCCTAAGGATGGCCTTTACGCCCGCCATTACGGAAGTATAGTGTGTGTGATGTGTGTAGTATGCGTATGCAGATATATGTACACTGTAGAGTACTTCATATAGATACGTAATTATATTAGTATTATTGTATATACTTATATAATATATATATATATATATGTTTAATAAATGGAGTAACGACATATAAATGGATATAATGCATTTAGAAACTATTTTAACAATTATCAGCCTCTTTTTTTAATTTTGTTAACGATGGACCGGGGTGGAAAGAAAATTTATTCGCAACCCTCGCTGAAGCCGATACACGAACTTACAACCTTAGGCTACGCCTAGGTTACCGCATAGAAATTGGAGCTGTATTAAAAGTCTTAAAGGAAGTACGAGGTATCTAAAAATGTAGCTGAAAATAAAATTTCATACTTTGAGATATTCGTTTCTTGTATTATTATATATATATATATATTTATATATATATATATAATTATATATATTATATATATATATATATATATATATATATATTATAGATATATTATATTATATATACTGTTAATATATTACAGTGTGTGTGTGTTTCAATCCTCATTCAATCCACCCTTACCAAGGGTGGCAAATTACATATAATTTATGTAAGGTATACGAACAGTAGGAGTTGTCCCAGTTTAAATTCAATTTCAAGAGGTATTTTTAATAATAATATAATTATAATTATAATACGTTGTCTACCTATTATATTATATATATACTATATATACAAAAGTGATATATATATACAGAAGTGATCCAAAGAGTAAATATAAACACTTTGTATATATGTATAATTAAATTTGAAAATATATATATATATATTATATATATATTTATTAATATATATAACTATATATAAATGTATCTATATATATGTTGTCGTGTAGCGTAGCCTGTGTATCGAATTCTTAAATCAGCTGTCTATATCTACGCTCATATTTCAATTTTTTCATGATTTGATTTTAAAAATTTGCCGTCCTCAAAATTTCGGGGAGATGCAGCCCGCCTCAGCCACTCCCCTCCGTACGCGCCACTGCCTTTTGGTGTTTAGTTACCGACAGGACTCTCTTTCTGGTACTCTTGACAAAACCATATCTAACATAATTTCTGACATATTACCGGTTTTCCCCTTCTTTATGCTTGCTACTTGATGGTCTTTCTCCAACTGACAAAGGTCGCGGTTTCCTCTAGATTCAAACCTAGAACGACCTCTGGTGCACATTTCTGCACCTACTCCTTCCCATCTTCATGTGACCAATGCCTGTAAACTAGTATATACAATTGTATATCAGGCTGCATGGGCTCCTGAAATCTAAGAACGTTAGGATGGCTGCGACCCGGATGCCGCTTCTTCCCGAATTTTTAGGAAGGGTGAGTCTGAGTTGGCATGGTACCAAGTTCGATTATATTCTCTATATCTCGGTATTAACATTTACCTCACTGTTGGAAGTGCATATATTTCCAACCTTACTCCAACAGAGAGAACAACTGCCTGCGTAACCCTCTTCTACATCATCCACCCTATTGCTCTCGTGCATTCTATCTAAGACCTTTGAAACCATTCTAATCTCTCATTTCTTAGTTCATCTGGTATCTCGTTCCCCTTTTTCCGATCATCCGCATGGTTTTCGGCTCTGAGCTTGACTGGAGTTATACTACTGGATTATATACAGACCTCTACATCGGCTTCCCGGCTCTCTAAGAGATCCTTAAGGAGCAGCCTTCGACCGTGGTCAGCTCATTTACCATATCAAGAGTACATATAGACGAGCGATTTCTTTGGCGCTTACGTCTGCATGCTCTCACCAATCTAGTCTCCATCCCTCTTATCTCGTTTCCCTTTCTTACACTTTATTACTTGAAAATTCGAAAAGATTATTTGTTAGCATTTGCTTTCTTAAATCATTTACATTCTGCTTTTGTTGCTCTCCAATTTCTTCCTATCCTGTCAATAGTTATTTCCTGTCTTTTTTCAACCCTGTTCCTTTTTTTCCATTACCGATGCTCGTTGCTTACCTAAACATTCTTTTGATTCATCACGAGTTCTGCAACGCCCCGTTCTTGCTACTACATTTCTACAATCTCCATCCCTTTCACTACAAATTGCTAAATTCGTAGATTTGGATTTTGGAATTTATTCCTTATTCGATGTGAGGATTTATGATATCTAACGTTACTACGTTAATTTTAAAGGTAAATTGAAAAAAAATAAACCGTGTCTGCTCCTTCCAAATTCTGTACAGCCTTTTTTTGTATTGTCTACGTATAGTATTACACTTTAATTGAATAATACAAAGGCTAGTGGTTTATCAGCAATCGGAGCCCCCAGACAATTCATACATTCTCACTTAAAATCTTTATTTGACCCGTGTATCACATAGTGTTGTTTTGTACTGACGATCCAGGCATTGGGAAAATTCAGAGAATCAGCGGAATTGGAATTACGGTCGGTGATCCAATTATCTAGTCACACCGATGAAAATTTTTTGTAGAAAACATTTAATGTATTGGTATCTTTATCAGCTATGAATACTTGTATTTCTTTCTTAAAGATGAACTTTTGCGTTACTCGCAATTTGAAAATAAATATAATATTTGAAATTTTTTGATTCATTTAAAATAAAATTTTTTATTAATTTTCCTTTAAAGAACTCTTGAAGAGATGATTATTTACTACAAAACCATGATTTCGTTCAATCCTCACTTGAAAGCCTTATTTTACATTCTGGGAAGGGCTTTATACAGCAATATTATGGTAAGTAGAACGGATTTTGTTGTATTGAAAATAAAAAGGTTAGGTATTTACTAATAACCTCTCTAGATATTTTTCACAGTAGTAATCTTTAATAAAGGTTTGCCTTCTTAACACTTCCATAGAGAATCTTTTCGAAAATTACCTCATCAATAGTTTTTATGATGATACTTTTAAGAAATTACCCTTATAAATGATTTCATTTTCGTTTAAATCCAAAAGTATCCCTGGAGCTTTTGAAAATAAATTGGTAGATGAGGATATTCAGAAATAGTTTGCCTAAATGTAGCTTGCAAATGATGAAGTTAAGGGGGAAAGATGTTAGTTATATTAAGAACAAGAAAGTACACATTGGCCTTCTTCAGCTTTCGTTGTTTAACCGAGGAAACCACACGTACGTGGTTTCGTATAAATCTTAGCCTAACCAGTAGCCTAATTAACAGCTTCCACCAGCGCTAGAATTATAATGAATTAATCCTTAACTGAAGTGCTTCTTCCTTGGAGAACACATCAATGACTGTTCCCATACGGAAGATATTTTAACAAACTAACCCTAATTGATTCTTTATATGGAAAAATCTTTAATAAAAATCACATTTTTTTGAACCATAATGCGAATAGATACTTTACTATGGTCTTATTAATTTTTAATTTGATCATTTGACAGTAGCAAAATATATTTTTGTATTTATATTTTTAAAAAAATTAAATTATAAATTTTTTAAAATTATGAAATTTTTTAGGAATTCGTATCATGTTGATTTTTTTCGAATGATTTATACAAGTTAATTTTATGTTTTCAATTATTCCCATTAGTTCATTAGCCGCTAGCGAGGCTTACTAGCCTTTTAATACACCACGTCCCTAATGGGCAAGGAGTTTTAGATCGAGCAAAAATTGTTTGAAATAGGGCCGGAGGCTGAGGAAGCTAATTTTTTTATTGTAATATAAAAGGGTCTGTAGTGTAAGTCCTAACCGGTTTGGAACCACCCAAAAACTTTACCGGCTACGCATCTCTGTTGATGGGTATGCTAAAATTTGTTGTAAAGTGGTATTAAACTTTTGAATAAATTTTTATTATTTATTTATTTTTTATACTTTTTAATATTTTATTTATTGGAGAAGTATTAATGTTACTTACCTGTAGTTAATGGATAAACTGAAAAAAAAATTGTGCTCTGTCATAGCTTGTTGAAAAGAGTCCTGCCAGTGAGTGGTAGTAAACTGTTTAATAATAACGTTCTTGTGTTTTTAATGTTAAGTATTAATGTTACTTACCTGTAGTTAATGGATAAACTGAAAAAAAATTGTGCTCTGTCATAGCTTGTTGAAAAGAGTCCTGCCAGTGAGTGGTAGTAAACTGTTTAATAATAACGTTCTTGTGTTTTTAAGTTCACGAGATTCATATTCAGAAAGAAATCCTCTGAAGAAGGTTCGCTCTTAGAGCAGGTCAGATGAAAATTTAAAAATCATGTTGGATAAGTTTAATTGAATTTTTATTTTCATATTATTTTTCAGAAATCTAGCTCTACGTCTAATTTTAAAAAGCCCAGAAAGAAAAAGGATTTACGTAAATATAAAAAAGAAGTAGAGGATAAAATAACCAAAAGGATGGAAAATTATGCAAAAAATTATGTAAAAGGTAGGGATTTATATCGTGAAAAAAAATATAAGGAAGCAAATGCAGTCTTCGATGAAGCTTCAAGTGCTTGCACAGATCCGAACCTTTATTTGAGGAGAGGTGATGGTCTCCTAGAATTGGGAAGATACAAAGAAGCCATCATGGATTCCATTTTTGCTCTACGCAACCTTGGTCCATGCCAAGGATTTTCAGCATTTTCAACCATACTAAAATATAAAATTAGAAGTGGAGACGTTATAAAAGCTATAGACATGAATATTTCTCTCGAGTATAATTATAAACAAACGGAGGAGCTTTTAATTCAACAAATGAAGATTATTAGGAAAATTGGACTTTGCTTCTTGAATAATATTTTCAATAGCTATTCACTCATATTCCGAAAAAAGTATAAAGACGCTATACCTTTACTAGAACATGCCAATAGAATTCAACGTATAAAATCTGGTGATAATAGTGTTATCCTACTATTATTATATTTCATATGCAAAAATTATGAAAAAGTTTTAATTTTAGGTGAGAAAATTTTAGAAGACTGCAAAAGCTATAGAGATCTTATATACTATTTACTTGGGATGAGTGCATACTACAGGAAAAAATTCCGTGTTTCAATAAATTATCTAGAAAAAATACGACACTGTTGTTTGGGAGAACTTGCTAAAATTAAGTATTTGAGAGATTTAATACATAAAGCAGATGACTTTATAATAAGTGGAGTATCGAAGAGGGACTGGAATAAAGGTGGGTCTTTGGTGGTTGCTGAATGGTACAATAAAGCTATGGAATTAGCCAAGGATAATGATCAATTGTCAGCCCACATTTTCACCAAGTTAGGAATTTTAAACTATTTGAATGGTAACTTCAATGAAGTTGTTAAATATTTAACATGGTGTATTGATCTAGTTGGTAGCAGTAAAAATATTTTGATAGTAAGATCAGAGGCGTATCGCAAATTAAACATGATGAATAAAGCGAAAGAAGATTATGAAGAAGCAACGAAGTACGTAAGGTTGGCACAGCAGTTAAAGAATATGGAGTTAAAGAAAATAAGGAAGCGCTCGATCTAATGGTGAGTGAAGCAAAAAGAAGATCGTTGGAAAGATCAAAGAAAAAACATTTTTTAATATTTTTTAAACTCTGGTTTTAACAATTATGCTTTACTTTTTACTTTTTTTTATCGTTTTTATGTCTAGTTTTAATTTTTATTTTTTTTATCAGTTTTGATTTTGTGTTAGTAATTATAAATTACTATTTTTTACAAGTATTTTTTGTTTAAATATCCTTCATAGTTTAAATTGTTAAATCTCTTTATTTTAATTTTTTTAGACCATTTGTACGGTTTTATTTGTACGAAAGGCCTGAACAATTATTATGAACTGTCCATATTACATGTAGACCAAGAGATGATGTGGAAAGGTTGAGTATATCATGAGGAAATACTGAAACTTAAATATTGTATTTTATTTTTATAAATTCATCCTAAAACGAATGATTGAAACAAGAAAATGGTTCTAAAGTTGTTGGTCGAGTTTTTAATCCTTAAACCGCGTTAGTAACATTCCATTCACAATAATAGAGAAAAAAAATAAAACTTTGCAAATTAAATCTATTAGCAAATTAAATTTAATCTCTAATTAAATTTCCCTGTGGAGTAGTGAAAACTGAATTTAAGTCGTAACACTAGAAACGATTCAAGTAGTTACAAGGATTAAAACGAATAAAAAGGTTAAAAAAAATAAAATTGGGTAGACGAAACTAATTTTGCATAAAATTTTAATGGCAAAATTAAAAAAAAAGTACAATACTGGCGAATGTCTTCCAAGCCTAGTTTTCAAAACCTAGCAGTCATCTGGAAGGCTAGGTCAAGCTGTTATAGTAATTTCTTTATTGATCCAATATACTAGTGTTAAAAGTGTGGAAGTCTAAAAAAAAATCTCGGTAAATAAAATAAGTAAATAATTCGAGACTTTTCCAGTAGAACATCTTGAGTATATTGTCTCTGCTAAACTGGGAGATGATGATTGTGTAGAAGGTATTTGTTGCACAACTCTTAAGGGTATTGTTCAATTTGCGATGGAAAAAATTGTTGCAAATTTAAATGAAATTTTTGCAGTTTTTTACATTTTCATCTGCTCAACCAAAAGTAAAAGCTTATTGAGCGAATTCTAGAGTCCATTTGAAAGATTTTTTTTTATGTACTTAACTTTTTTTGAGTTGAACCGACTGAGTACCAAAATGTTTAAGTATAAACAAAACTGATACTTTCTATGTGAAGGTTTTAGTTTAGTCTCCTCCAAACGGTATCCGTAAATAAACTGGGAGCAATTTTTTGGGGTTTTTTTTACTACTACTACTACTACTAATACTGTTCATCTGATCTGCATGAAATTTTCGAAATATTTGATTTATGGGAACACGAGTGTCCACTAAGCTTTAAATGGCTGGTTTTGCAGAAAATGAAAAAAAAATGTACAACTAGAAAATTTCTAAATACACAGAACATTTCATATCGAAATGATAAGCATTAAAAAAGTAAATGAGAAATTTTGCTGATTATGAAATATTTTTGATTTTTTCCACAAAATGTTAAAAATATGTTGAGCACAGAAAAACGCTCGAAATCTAAGTTTTAGAACTCTCAACGTTATATATATATATATATATATATATATATATATATATATATATATATATATATATATATATATATATATATATATATATATATATATATATATATATATATATATATATATATATATATATATATATATACTATATATATATATATATATATATATATATATATATATATATATATATATATATATATATTAATATATATATATATATATATATATATATATATATATATATATATATATATATATATATATATATATATATATATATATATATATATATATATATATATATATATATATATATATATATTTTTTTTTTTTTTACTAGTTATCTCCAGCACTCACGGGCAAGCCCTATTCAAGGAGGTGTTTCACTCAACAAAATTTCAACTAACATAAATTACATAGATGAGCACAGACACTTGGGCTTTAAAGTGAGGAGATTAAAATTAATTAGGAAACACAGTGATTAAGACTTGTCACTATCAGATTTTGCAGGTTGAAGTCGACAACTAATTTACTGTACACTTCACTTTCCTGTCCTCTCTCTCTCTCTCTCTCTCCTCTCTCTCCGCTTCTCTGTCTTCTCTCTCTCTTTCTTTCACTCTTTCACTATGTATGTGTGAAATGTGTGTTGTGTGTGTGCTATGTGTGTGTGTGGAGGTGATCAGGTCTCAATTTGGTTAATTTTGGGTTCATAATTCTTCACTCTGAATGACTTATGTTATGACTCCTCGTTTGATCCACATATCATGTACACATGATTAAAGTACACACCTCTTCTAGACAACATCCCACAGACATCCCTACTACTCCTTATCCCTGTGTGCGGGGAGAAAGGTACCCACATCGTATGTCCTGCGTGTCGTAGAAGTCGACTAAGGGCAGTGGTAGTTGGGTTTGGCTGCCCACTACCACCTATCTCTTGCTAGGAATGCTGATGCATGCCTCGGAGATGGTCGTGATCATCACCGTAAACGGCCTTCTATCTTTCGGCGAAATTGTATGAATCGTATGGGTACATGGAATGTCAGAGGAATAAATGTTGAGGAGAGGAGAGGTGATGGATGTATTTGAAAAGGGCAAATTTGATTTTGCTTCATGTGACTGAAACAAAGATGAAAGGAGAAACGGTAAATGAGAGGTGTGGTGTGAAGTGTGTACGTGCTGGTGTGAAAAGAAAGGGATGAGAGAGAGGAGCAGAAGAGGTTGCAATTTTTTTTGATGAGTGACCTGTGGTACAAAACTATGATAGACTTTGATAGTGTGAGTCCTAGAATTCTAATGGTTTAAATTTAAGTTTAGAAAAGGTCAAGGTATGTGTGTGGTTGTGACGTATGGTCCATCTGAGGGAAATGTTGAAGAGTACGATTTTTGGGATAATTTGAATGATGCTTTGGACGGGGTAAGTAGAGACTTCAGATTGATAGTGTTAAGGGGACCTGAATGGTTGGATAGGTGATCAAAAAAAAGGGATGAAAAATAATGGTATAACAGGTGGTTTGGGGTGGCAGGAGAAAGTAAGAATGGTAGGAAGGTGATTGATTTCTGTGAAGAGGTATGTGTGTAAGTAATACTTTCTTTAAACACAGAGGTATCCATAAGTATACTAGAAGTTGGTGTAGGTAGAGATGGTATCAGAAGTGAAAAGTATGATTGATTTTATTGTTGGTGAAGAAAGGGAGATGTTGAAGTATGTGTTGGATGTTAAATCAGTGAGGGTTTAGGAATGGGATTATCGGATCATTTATGTTGTTCTATGTAAAAATTAAGTTTTAGTAAGGGCTTGGATGGAGAGGAAAGGTGATACGAGGTAGGTAAAATTAAGAGTGAAGTTAAGTAGGCAAGACAATAAGGTAAAAGTATGTAAGAGCGCTCTGGTAAATCGGTTGAATGTGAACAAGTTGATGCTGAACAAGTCTGGGGCAAATGAAGGAAACAGTTGTTGGTTACAAGAAGGGTGTGTGGATGTGCTAAAGTAGGAATGGGAATGTTGGCAGAGAATGGTGGAATGAAGAGGTGATAAGCAGTTAAAATTAAAAGAAGATCTTAGTTGAATGTACTAAAAGCAAATGAAATTTCAAAGAAAGATGCTTGGAATTATATAGGAGGAAAAAAAAAAGAAATATAAAGGTGCATACGTAGGAGAAAACAAAATTTAAATATACTTAGTTTGGAAGGAGGATGAATATGAGGACATACAAGGGAATAGGAAGCTCTTCTGGAAGGCGCGAAAGGTTAAGAAAGAAGAAGAATAAGGGGAATCTGCTTAGAATAATGAATAGGGATGAATGCCTTTTGTAACTGATGAAATATGGATGTGAGGGTGTGGAGAACCGCCGAAAATCTGCACAATGCTGAAATGATAGAGGTGTTAGTGGATAATGTGGTTTGATGTTGCAAAGTAGGTATTTTGGGGATGAGTTATTAGTAAGGAGGGTAATAGGTAAAGTGAGAAAGTTGAAGATGGTAAATCTGCAGGTATAGATGGAAATTACTGGTGAAATGATCAAGAGCGGAGGCGAGAGATGGTGATAGACTGAATATGGAAATTTGCGTAACAAAGCGTTTGTGGAGGGTATAGTTCCAAAGAATTGGAGAGAGCAGTAATAGTACCCATATATAGGGAGTTAAGTGAGAAAGTTGAAGAAATTTGGTGAATAAGTTTATTGAGTGTTGTAGGGAAGGTATATGCTGGTATTTTGGTCGAAAGAGTGCGTCGAGTGACTGAGGGACTGGTTGGTGAAGAACAAGGTGCGTTTAGGAGTGGTAGAGGATGTGTGGATCAAATTTTTACATTGAAACAAATGATTGAGAAAATGAGGGAGAAGAAGAATAAATTATATTTAGGTTTTATGGATTTACAACAGGCGTATGATAGAGTTAATAGGGAAGCTTTATGGCAGGTATTAGTGATATATGGTGTTGGTGGTAGGCTTCTGAATGGAATCAAAATATGTATGACGATAGTGAAGCGTGTGTAAGAATAAATGGTGTCAATGGTGATTGGTTTAGGATTAATAGCGGAGTGAGACAGGGTTGTGTTATGTCTCCTTGGTTATTCAATTTGTATATGGATGGGGTTATGAAAGAATTCGAGGTGGGGATGGCAGGAAATGGTGTTAGAATGATGGAGAATGGAGGTGAGTGGTGGGTGCCCTACCTATTATGTGCGAATGATTTGGTTTTGTGTGGTGAATCCGAAGAGAGTTTTAGAGGATTTTTAGAGAGATTTGGCAGGGTATGTAAAAGGAGAGGTTTGAAAGTAAACGTAGATAAGAGTAAGGTTATGGTTGTGAGTGAGGACAGTCCTCAGTGTGAAGTTATGTTAGATGATGAGCAGCTGGAGCAAGTGTCTGAGTTTAAATATTTAAGGTATGTGTTGGATGAGAAGGGGGAACGGATGATGCAGAGTGTAGTAGGAGAAATGTGAGAGTGTGGCAGGAAGGTTGCTGGTGCAATTAAGTCGTTGATGGATGTAAAGGGGACTAAGTCTTGAGTGCGCTAGAGTCTTACATGAGGGTATGTTGTTACCTGTGTTATTGTATGGTAGTGAGACTATGGTCTGGAATAAGAAGGGGTATAGATCTAAAGTTCAATGTGTTCAGATGGACAATCTTAAAGAACATGCAGGTGTGAAATTAAAGTGAGAATAAGGCTGTAGAGATTGTGTGAATTGTGAAAAAAGGGTAAATAGAAGAATAAATAAAGTATATTGAATAGTTTAGTCATGGAAAGATGAATAATGGCAGTTAGTTAAGCAGATGTATAAGTAGAGAATATTTAGGGTCGGCGACTAGAGACAAAGAAGAAATGGATTAGGTCAGTGAACAGATATCTGAAGAGAGAAATGTAAGATTTAGCAGAGGCGAGAATAAAGGTGCATGATAGGAGAATAGCGGGTCTTTTAATAGAGAACATGGTTGTAAGCCCGACCAAAGGATGGGTACCATTGACAATTTACCATAGTGAGGGTTCGTCACTTGGTCCCATGATGCTCTAGAATTGGATTTTCTGTCTGTGACGAGCTCTCACTAATTAATGGTACAGGGGGGCGGTAGGCTGGGCTTTTTTCTTTTCGACGTTTGTCATGTTCTCCTACTGCTTTTCTTTTTCCGATGCTTGTACAGCACCTTACCCCCAATCTTGGGGCAAAAAGAATTGATAACAATACAAAAGAAAAGGTATATATATATATATATATATATATATATATATATATATATATATATATATATATATATATATATATATATATATATATATATATATATATATATATATATATATATATATATATATCAGTAGTACAAATGTATGCCATTGACACCATCCTGTAATCATGCCAAATGCCTCTGGTGTAGCTGTTTTCCGAATCCAGGTCTAGAATTCTGGTTATCGTTAGGACCAGCAACATTAGTTCGGTCGTGAACATCGACAAGCGAACAGGGAGTTACACTATTCTGACATACAGTTGATGAACCCACTGAAGTGCACCGTCGAAATACACACGCATTGAATTCGTATGGAAGGAAAAGCGTAAGAGAAAGGAGGCTCTCTAGAGCCTAGTGGTCTGTAGTCTTGATTTGAGAATGTCTTTTATTAAACCTTGGTTGTGGATACTCCGACAAAGCGCCAAAATTATCTTATTCATAAGGTAATACAGATTTGAGAGGGATCTGAAGATATCCAATGAGGAAATCTACAACCAGTGCAAGCGGTTAATAATTGGGGTAAGGATGTACTCCCTCTACAAGAAAAGTCATAGCTGAAGGCCTAATGATCTGAAGACGGAGTTTCAGGGAGCACATAAGGTGCTCCATCTGCAGGGGCAGAGTAATTACTACGGTTTTAAAATCCAGGCTCTCCTTCCCAGTTAGACCATCATTCTGAATGAGTTGGTGAAGGCGTAGGTAAGAGTGGAAAGTTTTCCGTTGGCAGAACTACCATAGTTTAATTTTCATCGTACCATCGCAATAAATAAGCGAAGTAGGGTTCTCCCATCTGCACCCCACGTAATAGAAGAGAGGTGATGTAAGAGATCTAACGATGGATGGCAGCTGGTTTTAAGATTGAGAATATGAGGGAGGTACGTGAGACCGTCTTCCAAACTACACCTAGAAATCTCACTTGGGACTCTAGACGAACGATTGAGTCATAAAAGGTGAGCAACCAAAAGACAGAGCCACCTCCACACCCACGCCACATACCCCTTCGGTAGAACAGCATGGGCTTCGTTTACATGGTGGAAAATAGAAGGCTCTCGAATCATACCACGATGTTACCCTGTCCATGGCCAATTGAAGTTGTTCCAATCGTGGAGATCTGCCTCCTGAGACATAAGTGTCAGGTCGTCTACAATGAAGTTGTGATGTAACTGTAAATGTGGTACACCCTCATACATGGTGAAATGTCGAGAAAGGGTGGAGCCATTTCATTTTAAAACTGAAAAGATCTATTCGGCATTGGGGTCCGGAGATAAAGAGGGAAGCTGTCCCCTAAGGTGCAGTGAATGGAGTTTCAACAAAACTTCCCATCTTCCATGTACAGTCATACGCCTTCTCAGGGTCAAAAAAGGCAAGTATCATCACTTTGCCCCTCTGAGAAGACCTCGCGGATATTGTGGTTCAAACAAAGTAAGGGGGTTCAGTGTGGATTGATGCTTTCTGAATCCAAACTGAAAGACTAGCAGAAACCATTTTCTCTTCACCATGATTTTACATGATTGGCACGTCAAAAAGATTGGTTTGTGACCGTCTATGTAGGTTGGATCCTTTCAAGGTTTAGGGATGAGAACGGTATAGGCCATTAGCTACCAATACAGACTGAAACATGAACTCCACCTACATCCTGTTCTACAGGCTAAGAAGGAATGCTGAGGCACCCCATCCTTACACCTATCTAGGACCTTCTGTAATTCCGACCATGTAAATAGATAGTTATAAGGGGGATCATTTCCAGGAGCGACAGAGAAGTTAGAGGCTGCACCGGTGAGCAAACATTGCCGAACGATTGAAGGTACTGTGAGCCACTAGAACAGGTTGTGAAATGCTGGAGAGAGAGGTACAACTGGAATTTACCCCATCAGCAACTAGAACCTTGGAGGAGATGACGCCGGCACCTGAGGTCATGTCTAAGGACAATGAAGGGCTCTATGGTGCTTTTGAGATCTTCCGAGGGACCTTGCACACTGTTGATAATGGTATGAATGAGCTGACGGTGGAAGCATAGTTTTTAAAATAGTTACTTGGTTTTCCGTTTAATACACCATGAACATGCAGCAGTGGCTTTGAAATGGATTAAATTGGACGGTATGGATGCCAGTTTGTAAGATCTATAAAGTTTTCACTTTTGTCGAATTTTATAGGCACACAACGGACTCTGTCACGGCGTCGCTGACTGCTAGGACTGAGAGACATAATAGCTATCGGATAGTGATCGTTGCCACATACTAACGCCAACATCTCCCACCAGAAACAATCTATGATGATCAGAGAGCCTGAGGATATGTCTACACAGGGAGAAGTGCAGGTGTCAAAACGTTCATATGTATGTAAACCCATATTAAGACATCGCAGTAAGAACTTTTGCAAGAGTTCTATGATCCACTCCTCATTAGAATATGTTCCAGAGTCTAAGGGAGTGGTGAATATTAAAGTCCCCTAGGGTGAGCATAGGGGGTGGGAGACTCTGGAGCAGGGCCAAAATGTTCTATTTTGAATACTGCTCTAGTGCATTGCACTTTGATTTGATGCGCGAAAAATGCATGTAACTGGGTAGTGAGTGGAATTTGGGTGTATGGGACAGATTCATGAAATATGACACCTGCCGCGCCCCTGTCGTTAGCACCACGGTTCAAAGTGGAAAGTCACGGCCTCGTAATTGTAGATCCTGGAAATATATGGCCCGTGTACGATGCTCTTGCCTAGCAAGTTCCTCAAAATTAGGGAAATGTCCACGGCTATTCCACTGTAATATTTTTGCCATGATGTTAGTGAGTGAAATTATCAGTCAGCGGAACGATGCGTAACTAATGTTTTTATGTGGTTAACGTATTAACTTATTTCTGCAGGGATGGATTGGTCTCGATAGGGAAAGGAAGGACTTCCGGATTCTACGCGGCGTGCCATATCCTGGTGAAATGGGAAGGTCATGAAGGAGGAAAACATGGGGAGTAATCTTGAGGTGAGGAGGGTGCTCTCCCCACTTTCAAGGGAGGATCCCTCAAAAGGTACGGATAATTTTTTTTCAACATCATCCACTACCGAAACCACTGTTGAACGATCAACAGGCGTAGTTGGGGCCTTGCCGCCTCCAGAGGTAAATACATTTTCCACAGTGGGGGTGAGAAAGGTCTGGTCTAATTTTTGGCAGGGAGGTCCGAACTGGAGTTGCTAAAGAACGCACGCAGTTTTACTGGCGGAGATGAGGCAAAGGGGTGAGCCTTCAATTGCAAAAGAGACGAGTGATGAGAGAGAGAGAGAGAGTGAACCGAGGGGTTTTGATCTCGGAAGCCTGGAGTCCTTCCTGGATGGTAACCACAGTGCCTTTTGTCCCAGGATGACAATTCTCAAGAGGTGTGA
>JABUQX010012455.1:25000-62591 GCA_015478945.1 Trachelipus rathkii
ATATATTAGTATATAATATATATAATATATATATACTATTATATATATACTTAAATATAATATTACTTATATATATATATACAACAAATCATATAACATAATAATAATATATATAATCATATAATTATATATATAAATATATATATTATATATATATATAATATATATATCATATATATATATATATATATATAATATATAAATTTATTAATTGAAATATTTTTAGAGTTAGAGAATAAGTTAGTTAGTTAGGATAAGTTAAGTTAGGTTAGCGCTTAGGCTAGTAGTTACAGCCCGCCGCAGGAGTTAGAATAAGTTAAGTTAAGTTAAGTTAAGTTACGGTTAGGTTGGGTTGGGTTAGGTTAGGTTAGGTTAGGTTAGTGAACTAATAACATATTTTATGTAATTTTAATACAGTGATAGCTGAGAACACGATCGATAAGATATATATATATATTATATATAATAATATATATATATATATATATATATATATATATATATTATATATATATATATACAATATATATATATATATACTATAATATATAACTATAGTATATAATATTTTCTTGCGGGGGTATCTATCTATCATTGAAATATTTGAACATATTTCATAATATTTAACATTCAATAACATCGTATTTTAAAAATAAATCAGACTCATGTCAACATTGTCGCTCTTCAATCGGACACTAAGTTATCCGAGATATTAAAGCAAAATAAGACTGGATGCATTATTAACCTTGCAGACGTATAATTTTCAATAAACTTTCATTAATTATTTATTAATTACATCTCAAATTTATAAATTGAAAATAAGGTTTTATCTTTTACTCATTCCTAATAATCCTTCACTTAGCCTCTTTACAGCATATAGGTCTTTCTTCAGTGTCATCTTCGTTGAGCTATTGTTTCACTAAACTCATCTGCTACTCCAAGTAGATTTTTGCCAATTTTGTAATTTCTTACAAATGGTGCTACAACTAATATTAAGACTAATAATAAAATCTGGAACAATTCAAAATATAAATATAAAAAAATAGTAATTTTACGATATCTTGTTCTTTTTCCCATTAAACATAACATATTCTTATTTGCTCCATATTTATTCTACAACCTAGTTCTCCCCATTATTCTAGTTTCATCATAAGTTGCAATTTCTCAGTTGTAAAGATGCATTTCATTGACTGAACATTATGGGCAGAGTCATAAGTTATCAAGACACTTTTTTTTCTTTTTTTTTTTTTTTGTAAATTTCCACTTTTTAACTAAACAATTTTTGAAGATTTAAAATATATTAAAACAGTTTTCGTGTTTGCATTTGTGCTAAAAAAAATGCATCAATTGGTAAATTTTTCGTCAACCTTAGGTCAAAATCGTAAAAAAATGCTCATCAAACGTAAGGAATTAATTTAATTCTGTATGGCTGCTTTTTTATACAGAATTTTATTCTAATTACACAGAATTAGGGACATTTTTTACTTTTGGTGAGCATTTTTTTACGCTTTTGCTCTAAGGTTGACGAAAAGGAACGCAAACTTGCAATTTTTTTAGCACAACTGCAAAAACGAAAACGGCTGAATTTGGAAAATGTTTAAAATAGCTTGTGATTGTTTCTTTCCAGAGATATTATCATTATCTCTTGTAAATTTTTACATTCTCATTTACGTTCAGATTTGGTGTTGCAATAGTGTCCCTAATATAAGCTAGGCTGATATTAATATTAAGGTAAATGAATGTGGATTTAATTTATGAAGTTTACAGTAATATTTAGGAGGATTCCGACTATACAGAAGAGCTGTTACAAATTAATAACCTTTATTGACAGAATTTGATCAAAATGTAGGTAATTGTGGAACCAATCGTAGTATTAAAACACTGATTTTTTGGTAATAGTTTGGGAAAAGGTAATCAAATGAGATATCGATATTTTTGAAAAGATAATCGATTTATAATATTCCCATCAAAGAATGTTTGAATTCATGCAATCGAAATTAAAAGCACATTTCACATAAATAAATAAACATAAATTAGTACCGATTATAATATGATATATTATAATATAATATTAATATATATAAGATATATATATATATATTATATATTATATATATATATATATATATATAATATATATATAACCCTATATTGATATATATATATTATATATATAATAGATATATATATATATATATATATAATATATATATATATATATATATATATATATATATAGGCATACTTTACCCTCACTTTATTACATAATATCGAAAAATCGCAAAACCCTACTCGTGACCTCGAGTTGCTTCACGTGTTAGCTAAACTTCATCAGAAAGAGCGAAAGAGTTCACAAGTTGCTTTTTAGTCGTAATTTTTAATTTTTTTTTAGGGGTGCTAGCCGACGTGGGACAGAGGGGGACGAAGTTCCCCCGTCGGCCCCCGCTGAGGCCGAAGACCCTGACTCTTCCATCTTTGCGATTTACCCTTGGGGTTTCTTTAGTTAAAAAAAAAAAACTGATATTTTGGCATCTCTCACGCTCTAATTGAATTCGAGATATCAGAAAAAAAATCGCATTATATCTCTGGTCACAGTATATATCGGTTAACACTTTTTATAGGGACAAGTCATCTTTTTATTATATTATAATATTATATATATATATATATAATAATATAATATATTATATATATACTATATATAATATATAATATTATATATATAAGATATATATATATATATAATATATATATATATATATATATATATTATATATATAATACGGAATTAGGGGCTCGAGCGACGGAAACAGATTGGGGACGTTTTCCATACCCCGTAGGGAGGGCAGAGGAACCCCCGCGACACCCAAATACCAAAGAGGGGTTCCCGGAAACCTCCCCGGAAGGGGGGAAATAGTTCCTACCCTTGCGTTCCCCGGGAAGGCCGAGGACCCCGACTCTTTGCCATCGGGCGCGTCTACCCTGGGTAACCCATTATTTAAAAAATAAAATATATTTTTTTAAAACTAGATGGGTACGCCCAAGGGTCAGACCGCCCATAGCAGGAGTCGGGTCTCTCGGCCTAACGGGGAACGACAGGGTAGACTATTTCCCCCCCTCGGGAGGTCTCCGGGGAACAACCCGCTCTTGGTATTTGGGTGTCGCGGAGTTCCTCCGCCCCTCCCCTCGGGGTGGAAAACGTCCCCCATATGTTCCCCGTCGCATCGAGCCCCCTAGAGATGCGCCGTATATATATATATTATATATATATATAATATATTATATATAATATATATATATAATAATTATATACTATATATATAATATATATATTATAAATATATTATATATATATACCTATATAGATAATAGTGACTCAATCGCCTCACAAACCTCACGCGAAGTCGATCCTAAATACCGACTACACAAGAAAAGCTTGTATTCAGACGCTTACTCGTTAAAATTTTCAACTGGGCACAATCTTAAATTTGGCCCATTATACTATATAAATATATATACTACACCTCCAAATATAACATACCAACTATACTTATACTCGATAGTTATATATATATATATATTATAGATTATATAATATATACATATAATATAGATATATATATATATATATAATATATATATATATATATATATTATATATATATATAATATGGCTTCAACAGATTGTACTCAATAGGTAAGTAACAAAAATTAAAAAACTTAAGTCCAGTCGATATTTTATGGGGTTTAACAATACATTGATATTGTAAATATTAAATTGATTAGTTGTAAATCGATTATTGGGTGTACTCAGATCTGTATAAAATCACAACAAACCAGTGATGCCAATCGATATTGTAATATCGGATACATCAGTATATATATATTATATATATATAACACTATATATATATATAAGTAATATATAGTAGTATAGCTGATAAATACGTATAATAATATATATATTATATATAGGTATAATTAAATCAAATGTACCAAAATGGTTTGTGAGAATAGAGTTGCGAATAGATTGTGCGATATAAATTCAGAAAGTACTCATTTTTGGATTTTTGTGTTTTGGTATATCACTACGAAATACCACGGGTAGTCTGCCCCATGGTCAAGATCGGGTCTCTCTGGCTTCTAGCCCTGTGACTACCTGGGGGGGGAAACTAATCCCCCTCACGGCTGGATGGTCTCGGAACCCCCAAGCTTTGGGTCCTTTGGGTTAGCGGGTTCCTACCGACCATCCCCCGGGGTCATTGAAAACGTCCCCCTCCGTCCCCATCGGTCTCCGCAGCCCTAAAAAGCGGTAGATACTCCATTTAGGGGGCTCTTGAATCATTGTCCGTAAAAGTAGCCTTAACTTTACTGATCCACGGAGGACTAGGTCTAAAGGTTAGTGGAAGAATGGGTAAATGCGGCGAAAGCATTATATATATATAAGTTCCCTATCTATCTTGTGCCGAATATGGCATTTATATATATATATATATATTTTTATTATACTATATAACTACTATAATACTATATATATATATATATATATATATATAATATATATATACATATAATATATATCTTATATGATATATATATCATCATAGCGCTCATTACAGCCTCACGGAACAATCAACGTTAAACAGTGCTATAAGCTGACTTTTGGACAAAATCACGTACATCTGGAGAACCCTTGCCTACTGTTACATGTTGTACAAAATAAAAACAATGCTAAAAAAACCTAGCAAAAGCTCCAATTCGCTGTTTGGCACTTACTTAATTGACTCAACCAAAACATCGACTAAGCCACCTCTTCATTTTAAACTTACGCTTTGACAAACGGCTCCATGTAGTATAATCCACGAATACCATAAAGTGTTGAGCAACAATGGCGATCCGATGTTTTGAACAGTCCATCCTGTTTGCAATCTCAAAATAATCTAGAGAATTTCGGTACAGATTTTATTAAAGAAAAAGTAAAAATGCCAAATTTTGAGAAAAAAGCAAAAAAAATAAATAAGTCAAACAACAATAATCTCAAGTTAAAAGTTTGCCTAATAGTAGCAATAAGATAATAAATAAGGAAGAAAAGCAGTAAAATTTTTTTTACGATTTTGCGATAAGGTTGACGAAAACGAACGCAAACTTTTTGCATTTTTTTAGCACAAAGCAAACAACACGCTTAATATACGTAAAACGTAATTTGGCTGTAACAAATCGAATTGTTGATAATCGTCGAAAATTATTGTTATGTCAGAAAATTAATGCAAATCGATAATAAAATCTGGAACCAAAGCTTCGTAGCGATATCCTAAAAAAAACGAGGAAAATAGCCGTTTAAAATTTCGCGAACGTAATTTTTATTAGTTTTCTTTAAAAATGATGCGTTTAAATACACGAAAATCCGTAAAAAAAAAATTCAAATATTCTTTTTGCACCCCTTTTCAAATGTTATATAATTTTAATATACGCATGTACGTGAAACTGCAAAGTCAGTAATTACTCCACATTACCCCTATTTGAAATACCCAAGCAGCTACACAGATAAATGCAGTTATATTGGTTTAGTATTGTGTTGAAAGGTATACACTTAGGATGTGTTGGGGAAATGAATTTAAAATGGATTATTTATAAGGACTTGTTATGTTTTACGACTCCTCAGTTTTGATATATTTGTGTTTTTTTTCATATATTCGAGTATATGATATCCTAACAATCATTTTAAGTGGTGACGGGCATGATTCAGGAATAGATAGGACCTTTTCGAAGGCAGAATGTTCAGTTTTAAGTTTTTTTTTTTAATTAAAGGAATACCCAAAGTGTTTAAACCGCAAAAGATGGCATTAGTCGGTCCCCGGCCTTCCGGGGAACGACGGGGTAGGGCTATTTCCCCCCCTCTCCCCCGTCGGCTCGAGCCCCCTAATATTTATTTTTTTGTTTACATTTTTGTAATAAAGCTTTATATGCTGTTCCAAATATGTTTATTGTTTTTCTTAAGTTCTACTTTTCGAGATATCTTCATTTTGAATATTTTTTATATATATTTTACAAAAATATATTTAAAATATTACTAACATTTACAAGTCCGTCACGTCACCACTTAAATTCATTTTAGTATTCATATACTAGCAATATGTTTTAAAAAAAAAAAAAAATCAAAACTACGAGTCGTAAAACATAACAGGCCCATTTATAAAATTATTTGAAATTTAAATAATAACTTGGTTTTTTAGTGTTTGCAACTTTATCAATGAATTGTACAAAAGAATTGAAGCAACTGACTGCGACGAGCTCTCACTGAAGGGTATAAAGGGGTTGGTAAGGCTGGGCTTTCTTTTCGACTGGCGTCATATTCTTCTACTACTATTCTGTTTCCAGTTCATGTGGCGCACCTCACCCCAGTCTTGGGGAGAGATGGTGGTAGTGATGATAAAAATTAACATATATCTTCTGTGTAAATGATTTTTTTAGTATTTAAACTACTTGGCTAATCTTTGCTACTTCTTCACTGATTTCTATTTATTTAAAGATCAAATTTCGTGAATTCCAAATTCTTTGTTTTTTTTTTAAATCCAGCAATTGCATTTCAAAGTTGCCAATGTCAATATTAAAAGAGAAAAAAATTTATTCAATAAAAAGTAAGATTAAGGAGGTTTTTTTAACAAATGGTAAAGTTAGCTCTGTGTTTGAATTCTGCCTGTAGAAAGGCTTTATATTAAATTGTTGTCTTAATGTAATTTAATATAGAATTATTTTTCTTGCAAACCTTCAATAGAAGATTGGTTTTACGAAGGCAAATATTCAATTGTTCTAGATATACAAAAAGAGTAATTTATTTAAATGAAAAATTCCTCTACAACGAAAATTGTGTTCTTCCCTCTAGTTTACGATTAGCCTGATTTAGATAATGAGAGTACGTATACATGAAATTATTTTTTTGAATCCATGATTGTTCGTGTTCTGGGATAGTGAACGCCTTCAAAGAAGAAATGGCTTAATTTTTGTTAATAGGAAGCGACGTTTCACAAAACGTTTCCTCTTGATAACCAACGTACTCTGTTATGCAGAAGAAGGCATACTCGCTCTCCTTTCAACTAAAAAATTTAAATTGGCGATGATTAAGAGTTTTAGCTATAATGGAGTTGATATTTAATCACTATTTCCATAATTTGCAAATTTCTTCTGGAAATGTCTGAGAACAAGCGCTTCTTGATGAATGATGCAATGGTAAGTAAGTATCTCGTATTTATTTTTCTTTCAAAATGCAACAAACTGAATTCTTGCCGGTCATACTTTTCGCCAGTCTGTTGAAATTGACACAATTTTATCGAGTGAATATGAGTTTTTCATCCGCATCAGTATATAGAATTGCTATATTCTTCCACATGTTTTAACCTTTGAGTGCAGTTTTCTTTAGGACTGTGGATGAAATAGAATGGAACAAAAATGAAACTTGCGCTGTATCTATTTATGTCGCAAGACCGTCAACATTATTGATAAAGTTGAACCAATTTGATTATTCGAACTGTGTTGTTATGATTGAAGACATTTGAGATGTTCTATTTTCACTGTTTAGAGACAATGATGAACTGCTTTAATTTTTAGAATATCTCTCTTTGTTCCTTAAATTCGAGTAGCTTCAGATGTTATTTACTAAACACTTTATATATTATTCCTGTCTGTATAGGTTTTCATCTCTTGACAAACCACACATGAAAAATTAAAACTTATGTTGAAGATATGCATGCAGTAATTAAATACAGAACTTGATTTTTCATGACTCTTCTGAAGTTCGTCAACTTCTTTCATCCTTGCATCACGTCGACATGATATTTAGTACTGAATGACACGTGTTTAGTTGTAAAGTGTCTCTCCAAATTTGATTTCTTGCTATGAGCAATTTTTTTTTCAATAAGACAGTCCGGAAGGACCATTTTAAGTTTTGATAGAACGCGAAAGTCGTCGGCATTCAACTTAAATTAAGGTTTTCGTCTTCCTTTTTTCTTTGCTGCTTTGGTAGCGCATGTCAAACAAGGGCCTTAGACAAATATTTATTTTATAGTGCGTAGATAGATGCATTACTTATTCTATTAAAATTATCTTTTTTATTATACTATTTTATATATTTTAAACCCTAAAATACCAACAATAAGCTATCTTCCTTACAAAACGAAAATAATAATAAAGCAATAAAACAAAAAATAATTACAATTCTTAAATGATGATGAAAAAACATGTAGGATTTCCAGTTGTTGAGAAATACAGGTAACTTTATGATTCGAGTAGGAACTTTTGTCACACGCGGGCGATTTGCGGACGCGACTAGCACTAACCACTTGCACAATGAGACTGTTGATAGACTAGCATCAAACTCTCATGAAGCACGCGCGCCTCCCCAACCGAAAGGCTGGTGGTGGAACCTTTGAGTGGAGGCAAAGACACTCGGACAGAGCAGTTGGATGTTCCAAGATACAATGGTCACAAAAATTTCTTCTTCATCTCCTTCTGCAACTTGCCTGGTTAACCTTCTGAGTAATACATATGTAAGAACACGATGCAAAGATGACGACTTCGAGATTACGACTGAATTTAATCTTTCTGGGTAAATGTTTTCTCATTAAGTCGCTTCAGAGACACTCGCCTAAAGATAAAGACATATAGACACCAACTAAGTATGTAAAAATAGAAATAAGAAAACCAATCATCACGAAGTTTCAATCGCACGTGGAATTTTGTGGAAGAGCCACACTCAAGAGGTCAAAGAGCCGCATGTGGCTCGAGAGTCGCGGTTTGCGACACTGACGGTTTGTAACTTTATGGTTAGACTAGAGGAGGTATTGCCGATAACTTTTGTAGCGGTATTTTCATCTACCAAGAAATTAAGGTCTAGCAATATCTCGTATATAATTACTATTATCCTTGTTAGCCACTACAACTTAAAAAACGAAGCATTTTTTAATAATATAGGTAGAATATAATTCATTAAGTTTAAAATATTTACAAATATTTTTAAGCATTATGAATTATTTTTGATATATTAAAAATTAAACAATATCTAAATACTTCTTTAAAAGCCGTTTTATATATTAGTAACTATTTTATTTTTTACAATATTAAGCCGCTCTGTTCGAAATTGAATTACAAATTTAGCCAACTTTAAAATTCTTTAACATTTTATTATGCGTCTCTTGAAGATTATTTTTTTATAAAATAGACGAAATGTTTTCCTTTTTCTTTTTATACATTGATTTTATGTTATTAATATATATATATAGTATATATATATCATTATGATATATATATATATTATATATATAATATTATATACTATATATTATAATTATAAATTTATTATATATATATATATATAATATATATATATATATATTATGATATTTTTATATTATATAGTATATTATATTTTTAATATATATATATTAATATATTTATATGTATATTTTTATTCGAGTCCTGTGACGTGCATAAACCAATAACTAGACGCTATCTGTTTATAGTATATACTTATATTTTAATTATTTGTAAGGTTACATTGTGGCCGGTGCTCCTCTGATTTTTTTTTCTCTAATCTGTTTGTCGATTATATCTGCATTGGCTAGAACCCTTTTTTCTATGTATAATTATATTAAGTGCTAGGTAATGAGTCTAAAGAGCTTTGGCCATTTTTAATAAGCTGTTATGCCGTTCTTGGAGTCGTTGTTTATTGTTCTGTCAAGTTCACATTTAATTAAATTTGTTAGTAGACTGTTTATAATTAATAATATTTGTGATTTGATTACTTATTTGGCAATTGGACAATGAAACTAATCAGCATTTTTTAATTACAGATAATAGCTATAAAAAAAGTTCTATGTGTAAGGAAGAAAATTCAATTAATTCATCAATGCAGTTAAATGAGCTACATACGATATATAATTAGTACGTTATTTACAATTATATATATTATATTTTTATATTATATAATTATTATTATATATTAGTATATATTTATATATATTTTACTATAATTATATATTTATATTATCTAGTATTTATATCATATATATTATATTAATATAGTATTATTATATATATATATATTATAATATTATTATCTAAGTATATAGTACTATCTGGCCAGTCGCTCTAGAAGATGCTTCAATCATTATCTGCTAAAAACTCAATATCTACATTAGAGGAATACATTTTGGATTCCTTTGTAAAATTTTAGCTGGATGAAAATTGTAAAAAAACAAATCGAAAATAAACTAGAAATTAAATTATAACTGGCTATTTTGTTTTGGGGGGGAGCTGGGACATTAGTTATTATATTATATATATAATATATAATATATTAGTATATTATTATATATATAGTATTATATATATATATTATTTATATTTTATATTACTATATATATTGATATATTATTATATATATATTATATTATTATGTAATGGTATTTACACGGCATTAGGGGCTCGAGCTGACGGGGAACGCAAGGGGGGACGTTTTCCATACCCGTAGGAGGGGCGAGGAACCCCCGCGACACCCAAATACCAAAGAGCGGGGGTTCAAGAGTCCCCGGAGGGTGGGAATTAGTTCCCCCCCGTTACCGAAGGCGAGAGACCACACTCTGCCATCCGGTGCGGTATACCTTGGGGGTATTCTTAGTTAAAAAAAACAACAAAATTTAATGAAAGTTATTTTATTTTTAACGAGTAACGTATAAAAAGTCTCTAAATACTCTTTATACTTACTATAATTGATTAAAAATAATTTTTTTATTTTTTTTTTTTACATTTTACTAAACAACCTCTAGAAGGATTCAAAAATGTATTCATTTTCGCTGTAGCTAATGTAGTTTTTTGATAAAGCTGCTATATATAATAATAATTATATTATTATATACTATATATATATATATTATTATATAATATATATAATATAATATATATATATTATATATTTTATAATATATATATATATATCTAATATATATAATATATAATTAAGTATATATATATGTATCGATATCGATATGATTCCATATGATTATGATAGATAATCGATATCTATATGAATATATATGCTGTATAAGATATACCATATATATAGTATATATATACGTATAAATATTAATATATATATATTATATTATAATATAATAAGTATATAATATTTTTTAAATATATTTAATATATTATATTAAACTTTTGTTCTAAATAAAGTTTTCTTAAAAGTCTATAGTTTTTTCCTTCCTTCATGGTAACTTTCACCGATATATTATTATTACTATTAAACAAATCGATTATAAAAAGTAGACATTGAATATTCAACAATTTTTTATTGGTTATAAAAGATTCTTATAAGTTATTTAGGAGTTTTGTTTTTTATTTATATAAATATTAAATTAATGGAAAGGCGTAAAATAAATTAGTTATTAAAATAAGATTTTAAAACATTTAATAGAGTTTAGTAAAATATTTTTATTGTTAATAGCTTAAAAAATGATTTTAATTCTTTAAAAATGGATCTTTGCAATTATTTAAATTAGTTTAGTTACTGTTAAATATAATAAAAAGTGTTATTAAATATTATAATACTTAAATATTTATTTAATTTATTGTTATTTATTATTGTACTTTTTATTATATTATTTATATTCAATGCTTTATTTTTATCGTTGCCTTGTTTAAAGATAGATCATAATTTTTCCGACACATTTATTTTATTAATTTATTGTCTCGATCGTGTGTTCATTGAAAATTATTAAATGATTTATTATATTATTTTATTTGTTCCCTTTCTATGTAGGCTTTATTTTCATCATTTACAATTTATTTACTAATAATAGAAAAATAATTTGTCTGGATACTAAATTCGCCATTTCTTAGTTTCTAAAGGTAATTAATATTCGATTAGAACTCATTTTTTCAATTTAAAGCTTTCCTTTTTTAAATAAGTTTAAATATCACTCCTAAATAATATTTAATAAAAAAAATTCTAGAACAGTTTCATATTACTATTTGGCTCTATTTATTAACATATATATAATATATATATATATATATATATATATATATATTTATTATTATGATATATATATATAATAGTATATATATTATATATATATATAATATATATATATACTTTATCATATATAATATTATATATATATATATATATATATATATATATAATATATATATAATATATATATATTATATATATATATACTATATATATAATATATATATATAATATATATATAGATATATATAATTAATATATATATAAATATATATATTATTATATAATATATATATATATATATATATTATATTATATATATATATATATATATTATATATATATATATTATATTATATATATATATAATATATAATATAATATATATCATATACTTTAATTTTTTTTTTTTTTTTTTACACTTTCACTACGACTCAGCAGAGCCTATTCAGAGGACGGGGGTGTTGCACACAATGAGTTTCATCGCTTAGCGCAAATTAATATTTAGCCTAAACCAATAAATTAAATAAGTGATAAGAAAAATTATTTTAGGTTAACCTAATAGCAGAAGAATGAACAAAGGAATTGTGGGAATTTAAAAAGTGACCTAAACCAGTCACTGACCGAGTTATCTTGGAAAGATTGGGTTTTACCGCTCGTCTATAGCAAGACGATATATTAATAGCCTAAATTTATGAGTATGTATTTTAACATGTTTCAGCCGGATCCAATGGAATGATGCTGCTGACAAAGCTTTTGAAAATGCTAAAAAGCATCCAACATGATCAAAATTGACATATTCGTATGTCAGGTCATTAAAGATCATCATAACTGCACACAGGTAGCCATGCAGAGTGAAAATATTGTCTGATGAAGGAATATCTGCCTATCGCATTTTATAGGCAGTTGTTTATCTCCAACTGGAAAATATGATTAGTGAAAATATTACTTGGTGCTTGAAAAAGTTCTACTTATACGGTTCCTGGTTTGTTGGCTAGAAATTACAATAATACTTCTGGAGAAATGATAAGGTAGATATAGGATTCGGGTAAATTATTCCAAGAAATAAAATGATCAGGGAGAAAGGCCAGTTAATTTTATATCTCATTTAAAAGTATTTGAATTTTAATTTATTACGAAATAAGCTTGTCTTAATATCTTCTGAAAGAGATATATGCAAATGCAAAATGCGAATGCAATGAAGACCGAACATTGATGACCGAAAAGGGGGGCTTGGCTCAAAATATCTCAGATGTAGGCAGCGCGCCAGATTTACAAAAAGAGAATGGGATTGGTTCCTCAACAAGCCCTTAACCAATCAGAGCGCAGGACACAAACCCGAAACTGATGAAACTGAGAGTAGGCATTTAAATGCTATTTGGAATGAGCCTCTACCAGATGCATTGAGAGGTTGGTCACAATGGAATGTGAAAGGAGAAACCCCACGCGTCAAAGCCACAAACACGCACGAAAGGATAGAATCGTCTATTTAAAAACACATGACCCACATTCGTCAAATACTACGCATTCTTACGGTGGGAAAATTTCAAATTTAGATGAATTACCTTTACCAGTTGATGATCGGATAACTATAGAAAATAAATTGTTAGATGAATTTAAACTCAAAATGTACACAAAGAAACTGTGGGTAAACGAACTGAAGAGTCAATAGAGTAAAAAACTGTTAATCTTAGTCACAAAAAAGCATGTAGATTGATAAAGATTAAAAAAGAAATAGATTATAAATATATTACTGATTGAACACAAAAAGAAAATATATACACTTGTATTAGATACTAAGAGCTCACTTAATATTAAAAAGCAAAATTTTGGTATCAAAAAGAGAATTCAATTTATGTTGATATCATTAAATTATGCCAGAATAGTACTGCCAAACGAAAGTATCGATGAGGTGATAAAAACAACCCACCTCCAGAGGCAATTCTCGGAATAATCCGCTGTCTACTTAAACAATAAGCTTACTTTGTTTTCAAAGTACGTATACAGATTAAACCACCTTGAGAGCACATGTGCACAATGTCAAGTCAGCAAATTGGAAGAAAAACAAATCCAATTTACGGAAAATATCGTGAAGTGAGTTATAAGTTATTCAAACAATGAATGCAGATTAATAAATGTTGCCCTGTTGGTATAAGTATTGTCCAGACCTTTTGATGAATTTCCGCATTATTTTTGGGCCTCCCACTTAAGATATACAAAGAAACGTAGTAAGTACTGATAAATGAAGGATCTTTCCTCACTTGAGTGCCTGACAATCTGGCACGGATAGAGAGCTAATTAACTTCTTATTTATTTGGAGAGTGTGTGTCGTCTACTAGCCTTGGTCTACCGACGACCGGAGTATAATCCCAGGCAAGATGCCAAAGTGAGTCTTCTCCAAAACCATTATAATCTGAGAATGATGCTGCCCGAACCGAATGAGAACCAACAAGGCTATGATTTTTAACATCAGACGTCCCATCGACGAATGCGGTATAATGAGGTAAGAGCTTTGTATGGTAAATATAAAATTATCTTGGAGTCTATTAGATCAAATGTAGCAGGACAATGAAACTAGATACTATCATTGAAAAAGCTTGAGATTAATGACTAGCCTTCGCAAAGACATCTGACAAATAGGAATATCTTTCTCCGAAGAATTTTAAAGATGGCAAAATATTATTTGGTGTAGAGAATAACAATACAAAAGCCGGAAGCTTGAACCAATATCACGCCCTACAGATGGTCCAAAATCATAAGTGATGTCGACATAATATAAAGGGATAAGTATAGTAAAAAATTCAGAAATGTAAAAATTTTTCGCTTGTTATCAACATCAGAAAAGATATAAAAATTGAATGGAAAAGAAGCAGAAATGAGATAACAGGAAAAGAGTTCCTTTGAGAAATAAAGAGTTAGAGACGATCGCTATAATAATTATCTACGAGAACAAATTAAAAATTTTTGTTAAAAAATGTTGGTATTTATTCAAATTGTAGTTCTTTACCCTCCTCCAAGTAGTGTTCTTATCTATTCTTACTTCCTTCCTTTGAAATTTACTGTAGGATGTAGGGAGGGAATGTAAGAAATGGGGAAGTAATAACATTTGCTTCACAACTGTTATATGAGCTTTCATTTCTTTCGTCTCAAGTCACCATTTAATGTGAAATTTACGAGTATGGGACGGTTTGTAACTTTGCATGGTGATGTCATAGTGAGTTGCGACTATGTAGCGAGGCATTTGCACCTACATGTACATACTCTTCAATGACTGGTGAACATTCCTATATACTTCCTTGTACTGAGCAAATTCATACAGTTGGGAGAACAGTTAGAGCACTCCCCCCACCAGACGGGAGAGATGCCAAAGATTTGAATGTGAGTGGCTGGGCCCAAGAGGGATAAAAGCCAAGGCTGAAAGAGGATGTGCGGTCCTTTGTAGAGAGGTTGTGCCGAACTCTGTAGAAATTAATGATTGATTAAGAAGATCATAATATATTAGTGGCAGGTTTATATATTTTTGTGCTAATAATTAACTGTTGTTAATTAAATTATGGCGATCTTATTGTACCTTTATTATATAATTCATTTTTTAATTTAATTTTATGTATATGGTCAATTATCATTTTTGAATAGTTTAATAAACAATAAACGACAGATCTATTATTCACACACCCAAATATTGATTTATATCAGTAATTAAAAGACTTCGAGTAGCTCAGTCTATAACTTTGGTCGACCCCCTCGTAACAAAACCCCCCTTCTCGTGGGTGCATCCCTGCAATTGACATGTTTTAATTACCTATAATAAATAATCATCTTCTAATTAATATATATATAATATATATATATGTATATATATATATATATAATAATGTGGATGAACCACATGTATTTTGAATAGTTTTAATATTTTTATAGGATGTTATAATGTTTCTTGGAAGACTTAAAACTGGAAGTTTTGTGGATAAAAAAAAAAAAAGAGTTTGAAAATTTTCAAAAGTGTAAATTCGTGACGAAGCAGATTGTTGATTAAATCATAAAATTCAGTGTTGGAATAGTCACGTAAAAGGATTTGGGTCTATTCAACTTATAGACAAGTTATATTTCCCCAGCATCGGGTAAGATTATTTCCAAAATAAATTAGTAAAAAGTTTAATCATTTTGTGTCATTTTAGAGAGTGAGTTCATTATGTTAACAATATTGGAGAAAATCAGTGTTTAGGTAGCATTTCGAAGTGAAAAACTTAAAATATATTTTAAACCGATTTGTCTAACTTCAAAAATTGTCATAGAAGTGAACTAGGTTTATATTAAGGATTTTTGTAAATATTTCGCAGTTTAACGATTTAGGATTGTTTTGAGATTTTGGGAAGTAGGTATGTTTTTTACAGTGAATTATAGGATAAATGTTTAAACAATATATATATATTATATATATATATATAAAATATTATAATATATATATAATTTATTTATATTATATATAATGATATATATATATATTTATAATATATATTATATATTACGGATATGTATAAATATGTAATATATTTATGTATTAAGAAAATTTGGTAGTAGAAGATCGAGTGAAGGGTAGCATAATTAACGATGTAATCTTTGTAATTATTAATTATTTAATCCTCTTTCCTTCATTACCTGTTCATAAAAATCAATATTTAACTTCCTTGTAGAACCATATTTTAGAGACCTAATCAGTTTGATGTCCTAAACAGAAATTACCTGAAGACTCATTATACAGGTTGTTCACCGCACCTTATTAAACCCTCAACTATATTGAAAGAGAACTTCCCGTTTGCCACTTTATTTTATTTCTACTTAATAACTTTCAAATTAGTAAACTTTTTAGGTTCAAGATTTAAGCCCTAAAGGTTGCACTCCTCGATAGTCTAATTGTATAAGTGTGCTGGCTGTAATGCCCATGTAGGTCAAACAGGCCTACAACCTTGCATCAGGATTGCCAATCATTCAAGGTTTTTGTTTGTCCGACTTAATATCCTCTATCTGACCATAAATTTTCATCATACGTACATGCAGAAAAAGATCATCCATCAATACAAACGAATTCTCGATTCTTGCCTCATCACGGATACTGGACAGAAAAATTGAGAAGACTTACATTCAATGAATTGGAGACTGAACTCGAACTAATGATTTTATTAATTTCACACGTAATATTAGTTTAATTGTAATAATTTTCATTATATGTCTTTTATAATTTCATTTATTTACTGTTATAATATAATTTTTAAGTTATGAGTAAGTTTCAAAAATCCAACAAGTTTAGCTGTATAATTTAGGTATAATAGTTGGATTTAACCTTTTCTTCATCTCAATGGTTCATCAGCATGTATCAAGGTTAGTGAAAGCGAGGTTAAGGTTGTAAAAGTTAGTTAAATTGAGTACAAAATCAAAATGAAAAGTAATAGTTAATCTTTAAATTTTTTATTTGGCTGCGCGTTAGGAAGAAAGCAATTTTGAGAGTAGCATATGTCGCTATATTGAATGCTCTGAAGTTTTTTAAAGTAATTGTTAGTCGAGCATGTTAGAGAAAGAAAACGTAATATTGTTTTAAATAAAATAATAAAATAATAAAAGTTTATTAATAGAATTAAAGAATACAAGAGGTTTAAATTTAAATTTTAAAGTAAATAAATTTAAATTTTTTCAAGTAAATAAATTGTATTCAAAGCTTTCTTTATAAATACAAAAGATGATATTGTTCAATATAAAAATAATAAAAGTTTTATATATTAAAAATAATAAATAAAGATTTAAATTTTAAATTAAAAAGTATACCTCTAATTGTTTTTTTTTTTCTTTGAAAGAAAACTACATTTAAACTATTTAAAAATAAATCAGATAAATCGATTTTCAAAAATAAATATTTGACATTTTTTTTATTTTTTTTAAATTATGTATTATAAGATTTTTTCTTTCTATAGATATATTATATTAATATTATATATAATATTATAAAATTATATATTAATAATTATATATAATAATAATATATATATATAATATATATATTTATATAATTATATATATACTAATATAATATATTAATATATATATAATTATATATATATATATATAATATATATATTTAATATTTATATATATATATATATATTTGTAAAACTTAAAATTAAGCTATTAAGATGTGAAATAAATTTTAGTAAAGATTAGTACATTTTGCAAGCTGCTTAACTTTACAATATTTGTTGTGAGTTTTAACAAATAGATTCTAAAATGGAATATAGTATAATTAATGAAATTTATAGCTCTTCGTGCATCGAAAAGATAAGAAGAGGTATAAAAAAAATTAAATTTGATATCTTAAACAATGTAAATAATATTAATAATATAGGTAATATAGAAAAAAATTTAAAAAAGATTAAAAATTATTATTTTTATTTCACGGTTTATTGTAATTTGAAGTCAATACAAATAAATGATAAATATGAAAAGTTAAAAGTACAAGAGGTATTAGATGGTCTTTTAATAGAAATAAAAAAAAAGAATGTAGAGAATTATTGGAAAAAAATAAAAATAATGTTGACATACAATCTACAGTCACGGTAGTTGTAAAGGAAGAGATTGCTGCATCTCATACACAAGATGAGAAGAATAAATTACAATCTGAGTTTGAAATAAAATCAGAAATGAAAGACGCAGATGCAGAAAACTTACTTTCTAAAGGGAAATTTCAGACGGATAACATTAGTGGTACAAATTCTAAAGAGGATGAGTACATAAAAGTGAATTTGCAAAAGGTGAATTCGCAAAGTCTGTCTGAAAAGATTATTAAGAAGGAGGATATTTACTTGTTGTCTGCGTTAAATTAGAAAAAGAAAATGTAGAAGTTTTGAAATAACTTTTTGAAACAAAATTTGAGGTGGAAGATATTAAAATGAAGATTTCTAAAAATGATGCTTTGGTAACAAGCACCCTTAGAAGTACGTATTATATTAAAGTAAGAAAAGAAAATGCGTACATTAATGCGAATTTTAAAAGTAATTTGCTAAAGCTATGTCAAAAATTCATTTTAAAGAAAGATAAAGAATTCATATTCCAAAACTTTAAAGTATAGAACTAAAGCAGTAAAGCCTCTTAAAAATAAGTTTAAAGTTTCTCATAAATATTATAACTTCAAGATAAATAAAGAATAAGGTTTAAAAACCAAGATAGATTTAGTTAAATTCAAAAAAGAAATACAGACAAAAAACAAAGTAAAGCAAACTAGTTTTTTAAACAAAGGAAGTAGAAACCTATTTACAAGCAAATAAAGAATAATATTTTATGAAGTTATAAAAAACTTTTAAGTATTCAATAAGAAATCAATAAAATATGACCGCAAGTACAAACAGCTTAGAAGAAGAAAAAGGTGTGAATTTAGGAAACATTTTTGTTTTTCGAAAAACAGAATAAAGAAATATATTTTTTATCTTATAGCTGAGCAAAAAATTGTTATATAGGTTTAATAAGTTTAATAGAAGAGATTGAAACATTGAATATATTTTAGTTAAGTAAAAGGAAAGAAAGAATTTTCATTTCTTTTATTTTGTTTAATATTAAAATAAATTAAAAAAAATTTATAATTTTCCGTAAAACGGGATGTTATTTTTATTTAACATTGAATAAATAATTTTAGTATTTAATGATAACAGAAATAGGATGGTTTAAATTTCAGCATTTGCAAATATCACAAAGGAGTGTCCATGCAATAACAGGTTGCATCAATAGGAGCACAAAAACGCGCCATGCGTGAAATTGAGATATAGCTTAAGAAAGTCTCTCCGAGCTCGCATGTTGGAGAAAACATGTAAGAAGTGTTTTATAAAATTAAGGCTTACAAGACAAGAAGATATTATATTTGAAATAGGATCATTAAAGACCAATAAACAGGTAAAAAAACAGGATAAAACCCCTTTTTATTACACTGGTGGCAACATCATTGAAAATCGATTTGTGAAAATTATTGACGTTTATTATTAATATTTGTTTTATGTTTTTTATTTGTTTTTATATTTTAGCTATTTTTTGTATATAGCATTTTTTACATCTTTGTTTTTTGTTGTTTTAATTCCATACGTTAAATTTTTAGGACTGCAATATTTCAACTTCACACATAAAGAATTCCGAACATGATTCTCTTGTTTTCGGCTTATCTAAGGAGCTATCGAGAGTTTAACTATATATATACGATAGTATATATTATATTATAATATATATATATATATATACTCTAATATATATTATATTATATATATATATATAAATATCTATATTATATATAATTATATATATATTAATATTATATATATTTATTATAATATATATATATAATCTTATATAATATTATATATTAATTATATTAGTATATTATTAATATATATTATATATTTATATTATATATATAATTATTATCATATATATAATATATAATATATATATATTTATAATATATATAATATATTATATAATATATATTAATATATATATATATATATACTATATATATATATATATATATATATAAAGTGCGTTCTGCTACGGTTGCATGTTTGTGCAACGACCATTTTTTTTCCAATATCAAATATTTTTGTTTTTTAATTATGTTGAGTAATTTCACTATTCTCAATAATTATTATTACTATAATATATATGATATATATATAGTATTATATATATAATATTAATAGTATATATAATTATAATATTGTATATATTATATATATTATTATATATATATATATATATATATATATTAATATATATATAAATATTATATATATATATTATATATATATTATTATTAATGATATATATATTATAATATATTATGTACTATATATTATATATATCTTATATATTATATAATATATATATATATGTAGTAATATATATTATATATTATCATATATATATATTATATATTATATATATATATCTATAATATATATATATATTAAATATTATATATATATATATTACTATATATTATATATATATATATATTATAGTAAGTATATATCGGGAATATTGATCGAAAAATTTGTGAATGTGTTAATGATTTAACATTAGCAATAGGGAAAACTTCGTGCAAGGCATGTCTCAACTCGTTGTGAAAAAATAAACGAATATAAAAAAAATTCGTTTTCGTTTTTGAATTTTTCTATTGATATGTTATTAGTGAAAGCTTCAATTTTGATACGTTTATAATATTATACTATATATATATATATATATATATATATATATAATATATATTTTTATATATATATTATATATATATAAATATAATATATAATATAAATATATATATATATATATATTTATTATTATATATAATATATATATTATTTATATATATATATAAATAGTTAGATGTTAAACGAAGACATATAATGGGGCAGATTATTGCTATCAGAGACAAAAATTATAGGTTGCATATTATCAATATTAATTATATGGTTCAAACTTCTCCTGTGCTGGGTCAATGCTGAATTTAGGTTATTATGCAAGATTTGCGCGAGCAAGAATTTTAGCATAAGTCTAAAGTGAAAATATAATAACTCGTCATTTTGAGATACTCTTCAGTCAGATCCTGATCAATCAAATTATTAAATCAGAAGAAAATCTCCACTACAGAATAATATCTCCAGAATCCTCTGCGACGAAGGATAACTTCAAGGAAAAGGCTGTGGGATGCGACTGAATTTTACAAATTTTCGCACTAATAGAAGAGTCAAGAGGCAATTATGTGGAAAAGGCTGTGAAAAGGCGTGAGTACAATTCGCCTACGAAGAGAGAGTACTCAACAAAGGGACTTTTGTTACTTTTATAGCTTTCATTGCATTTTTTACTTATGTTAATAAACATATTTCAAATATGTGAGCTGCATCTCTTATATAGGGTGCTTGCTCTAAAAAAAACCACTTAGCAAGTCCTCCCCCATATATTTGATAATCCAGCAGTAAGAACACCCAGAACTTCGATGACTGCTTCTGTTTTCTAACGAAAAACACAAAAAAAAATGAAGAAAAAGAAAAACTAAAATAATCTAAATCCTAAGAAAACACGAAGAAGAAATGACTCACCGCAAAAAGAACATCGATCTGAACTCCAATTTTCATTTTTTAATTATTTTGGATTATGGTCGTCATATTTTCACGCATCCTAACAGTTGCAAAGATTATCGTAGAGCTAGCAACTGTCTTTTCGTCTGATTTTTTCATCATTCAAGTTTGGATTATGGGCAGAAACTCATTTTGGAATTCACTACGAATTTTGATTCCTTTTTGAATTCTAAATGGCTGTGGACCGTCCTCTTTTTGATTGAAGAAATTTTTCAAATAAAGGACTTACATTTCAAGCAACTTCGCTTACATATGTAACTTCCTTTAGGTATGGATTTCTTTCATCATTTTAAGTTTGGATTATGGGCAGAAACTCATTTTGGATTCACTAACGACTCTGATTCCTTTTCGAATTTCAAATGGTTCTGTAACCGCTTCCTTTTATGTATGAAAATTTTCAAATAAGGACCTAAATTTCAAGAACTTCGTCTCTAACATATGTAAATGTTTTCTCGTAACAAGGTTGAAAACTATTTAACGTGGCATTGATCATCAGGATACATTAGAGAAGCCTTATACTAGACTTCCTTGGATTCAACGGTTCGAGTCGATGTGGCTATTTAATTAACTGAATAATTTAATTGTTTCATATCCCTAATTATGTATAAATATTTTGTATTTAAAATGTTGTATGTTTGTTTATATGTAACGGATATAACCAAATATGCTTGGTTTGAAATGCACTATTTTATTTTCTGTATATATAAGATTATTTGTATTTTTTGTATGTCTATGTAAATGTATACATATAGGTTTTTCTGATGTTCAGCTTATGCTCGTTATTTGAATATTACATTTCTTTATATTAATTTTTGCGTTCAAATGTTATATGTTACTTTATGTCTTGCGGCATAAATAGATATGTGTTGCATTTGAAAAGTATAATATGTTTTGTAGGTTATTATTTCTGTATAATATTATATAACATACGTTTTCACACTTTCCGAATGTTTGGCGCGAGGAAGTAATGTGCCACTCATTAACTTTTGTAAAAATTGTTACATTTATGTTCGATACTAGCTTAAGAATTTGGCTGGCGAGCAAATTTGAGCATAGAGTCAAGGCTGGCAAATAATATATTAACTCGTTCGTCATTTTGAGATACGCTCTTCTCAGATTACGAGTCAAAGATCAATATTAAAGAATCAGAGAATGTCTCACTCAAGATAGCTCTCATCCCAAAATCCTTCCGGCAAGAGAGATAAACGTTCCAAGGAAAAGGGCGCGACTTGTAATTATCGATACATTTCGCACTAAACGAAAGGCAGAGGGCAATTGTGGAAACGGATGGAAAGGCTGTGACTACTAATTCGCCTACGAAAAGAGAGTATCTCAACAGGTCACAAAGCAATTTATACTCATTGCTTTTTTATTATTTTTGAATATAAACATAATTTCAAATTGGATTTCTTATTAACATCCTGCTTATTAGGGTGCTTGCTCACTTAAAAGAAACCACAAACTTAGCAAGTCGTACTATATATATAATAATAATATATATACTATATTATTATATATATATATTTATATATATATATATAATATTATATATATATATAGTATGATTATATGTATATATATATATAGATGATTAATAATATATATATATAATATATTTATAATATAATATTATATAGATATAATATTATTATATAAGTATCATAATATATATATAATATATATATATATATTATATATATATTATATATTTATTAACTATAGAACTTTTGATATATATATGACATATATATTATTATATATATATATATGATATATTCTAATATATAATTAATATATATTATAATATATATATATATATATATTATATAGTATATATATATATATATATTATCGCTCTTGTACCCAGATTGGTGTAAGGTGTGTAGGACACACGGACATCAAAGTAGTAGAGATATTACGTAGTCGAAAGGAAAAGCCACTTATCGCCTTTGTAACTTGTAAGATTTTGAAACGCTGTCGCAGTCAGAAAAATCACTAGGGCTTTCAGGATGCGACGGCCGTGACTTGGCTCTCGTAATGTGGGGTTCATCCCCTGGACAAAACAAGCAACCGTTGAAACGTTTTTTTTTTACAATTTTTTTTTTTTTTTTTTTTTTTTTTTTTTTTTTTTTTTTTTTTTTTTTGTTTTTTTTTTTTCACCGTTTTTTTTTTAAAACCCCGCCATTCATCCCTATTATGCACCTTTCTCTCGCCTCTGCATCACATTCTCTCTCGGCATATCTGTTATATGATCAATCACTTTTTTCTTACGGTCTCGCCTGTCGATTCCCAACACTCTCACCACTATACACCGTAACCAATCGACAATCATCGCAGCTTTCCACATGACAAACATCCCAACGTACTCTCGCTTATTCTTTCATTTAAGCTCCTTTCTCACACCACACAATCCACTAATACGTTCATTCTCATTTTATCTAAATTCGTCTAGCACCCCACCCCTGAGATTGTCCATACGAACACATTGTACTTTAGATCTATGACTCTTTATTAAGATCACATAGTTTTCCACTTTGTAGCATTAACACAGCAGTAACAGCTACCCTATGTAAATCTAGGCATCAACCTTAGTCTATTTACATCACCAAGATTATAATAGCGAGTACTTCGCATTCACAATTTTTACTACGACCTCTCATCGTTCCCTTTTCATCCAACATATATCTAATAATTTAAACTCGAAACTTGTTCCAGTTGCTCACATCAACACTAACGCACCGAGGACTGTCTTACTCACATACATAACATTTGCTTCTTATTGCGTTTACTTTCAAACCTCTCTTTTAAACCGCTACAGGATCTCTATAATTCTCTCTCTATTTATGTGTCAGATAATAGTAGATTTTACATTCTCAGGACATTAATTGTTGTCACGTTATTTCTGCCGGAAATGTCTAGTATGATTCCATTTTTGGAAAAGATTAAACTGAAACCTGTAAAGTGTAACACTGTCATTGACATACAGAGAAACTAAATCAGACTATCTAGTAAATTTATATGGGTCTTGAAGAAATTGTGAAACTATTAAAGTTTTAATAAGCCATTCAATGAATGTTCAAAGTAGATGCGTGTTTTCCTTATTTAAAAAGATTAAAACCTTCTTAAGACACATGGGCAAGAAAGGACTTTCCGCCTTAGCAATGCGTTCGATCGAGAAAAGACTTTATTATGGGCATACATAAATTAAAATAATAAGTGATTGAATAAAATTTGCCTCAATTAAAAGTTAGAAGAGGGAACTTCTTTTTAAATAAATTTGTAAAGGTAAACTTACATTAAATTTTTAAAAATAATTTTAAGAGTTTAATGCTAATCGGTTTCAATGCCTCTTTTTAAACACACACCACTTACATAATCAACATATTTATATATTAATATAATATTATATATATATATTATATATAATATTAATATATATTATTATTATTATATACTAATATACTAATATACTATATGTATATGTATATATATTTGTGTGTGTGAGTACAAGTAGTCTAAAGTACCAATATTTTTAGGACGAGCCGCGCCTGATATATATGATAATATATCTTATTTATATAATATATAATAATAATATATTATAATATTATATTTATATGATTATATATATATATATTATATATATAGTATAGGGGATTAGAAAACGGAGCTTTAAAAACTAACGCTTTGAAGCGTCTTTTTTTGGGGAACGTGGATTGCTAGTGGTTATAGCATAGGTTATTGTTATGTTCTGCGATCGGGAGTCCAATTTTGGAATCCCCCGCTGATGGAGAGTAAAATCTCCTGTTACTCATTCATATTGAAATATATATATATATAGTATATAATAATATACAATATATATATATATATATATATATATATATATAATATATATATATATATATATATATTAAAATATATATTTATAAAATAGATATAATTTATTTTTAATAGTATATATATTAAGAATACTTAAAAGAAGTATAAGTTTAGTTCGGGGACTTATATCCTTTGTCCTTGCGAACTAAAAAAATTTACAAATTATTAAAACAATATTGAAAATACAAATGAAAATGAAAATGATAATTCAAGCAAAAGACAGAGTGGCGTCACATTCTTAATCCGTTTTTATCAGTATCGCAAATTTAAAATTATTTCAAAAGTCAGTCCTTAATATGATCTGATATCTTTTTTGATGATTTAGATGAAATGAAAATCTTACTGAAATCGTTTAACACTTATTAAGAAGGAATGTAACGTTTTGTTTACTATTTTGTTATATCTTGGATCAGTTTTTACAACAAAATTTGCCTGTTGAAGTTTTCATAAGAGGTATTTTTTTGATTAATCAAGATATCATCATATCAACTTTAACTATGAAAGACATTTACATCAGAAATTATTCAACCTTTGCCTTAGATTCCTTGGGGTTCCGAAATTTGCTAATTAATAAATATTACTGATTTTATTGATCTATCCAACTTGAATGTTTTTTGAAGCATTATTGGGTTTTGGGCTTTGGCTTTCTATTGGAATTTCTCTTTTCACAACTTAAAATTTTGTCATCCTTTAGTTCAATAAAAACTTACTTCCATCTATATTTTTTCGTGCATTAGTTAAATAAAATGATAGCCTTCTTCCACGAAGATTTACAATGCCATTTCCTCTTTAAAGAATAAAGATATTCTTATTCGTAAAGCTGACAAGGGGCTGGTGTTGTATTTTAACTTTTTGATTAGTATTCTAAGGTTGATAATTATACTTAATGATGTAAATATTTATGAAAATTAAACACTGGATCCTTAAATCACAGATTATATTCATATGTACTACATGTGCGTGGCTATTTTTGTTACTAATGATATTTTAAAAAGGTTTGGTGTCCAATCCAACACTCCTTATATGGGAATTCCAAATAAATAAAGTAGGATGTTCCAACTTAGATGAATTATTGTCTTCGAAGAGATGTTTCCGAGCTAAATATGGTTAGCCTCTTTTCTTCAACCTTTGATGGGATAATTATCTTCACATTTCTAAATGAGAATTTATTAGAATTAAGTAGATTTATTCCATGCAATGATGGTTTGGTTAGCTCTGATGTCACTAACTTTTTACCAATGTTCCTATTCCTCATTTACTTGAATTTTTTGACTGGATTCTTGTTGCCTCATATGGTTCCTATACCTATTCCACATTTTATTAGCTGCTTACAGATATGCATGGCACAAATTGTTTTCACTTTTCGTAACATTTTTTTTCGCCAAACTATTTGTACAAGTTGGAGGTAGTTTGAGTCGAATCATAGCAAACATTTATATGGAGTTCTTTGAGACCAGATTTCTTCCACATGCACCTTTAATCTCAAGTCTTTTCTTGGAAGAGATTTGTTAGATGTTGTTCTTGCTTAGTTGGTCAATTCCTTTTTCAGATTGATACAATTACTCTTGAACAATTAATGTCTTTAAATAACAATCATGCTTATACCATCTGAGGTCAAATGAAGGATGCATTCCTTCTTGACCTTTTAATTACTCCAAACTGAACAACTGGCTTTTAAATTTATCGTAAGCAACTAATGCAAGTACTCTGAACGAAAAACTTAGCAACCATCCATATCATTTAATGGTTGGTTGCCTTCAGTAATGTTTTAGGGTGTTTTTCATTGTATTGCAAAAGGTCACAACAAGAACTGACTATTTTCAACTTTCAGAAACGCAATCCTTTTTTTTAATTAAACGTAAATATATAGCATGCTACTCTAATTTTTAGGAAAAGAATTTGCTCTCTTTGTTATGGGAAATGTTAAAGTCTATCTTTTTTCACCCCAACTTCTTGAACTAAATTATTTTAAACATTTATTTATATTAATTTAATTTCAGTTTTGCTAAAACACTTTCAAGTAATATTAATTACTAATAATACTACAAAACGAGAAGCCATGGGAGGTGTTTACAAAACCTTGTTTATGTGCACTGATTTAGTATTTTGGAGAAACTTTAAAGCCCTTAAAAACGAGAATTGACCAATATGGGTCAGGAGAGGCAATGAAAGTAGCGCTGTATTTAGACATTTATCGCAAGAAGATCATGTTATTAATTGGAATAGTGCAGAATTTTTGTTTTTCCGTTCCTAAAAGATAAAACTTAAAATCAATTGACTGGTCCTTTTTCATTCTACAAAAAGCTATTTTAACATTTCGAAGGATTTTCAATTTTGATCCCAATCACAAAAAGATTTATATAAGATCATAATTAAGGACTTACTTTTGAAATAATTAATATTTTTTGGATACTTGATAGAAAAAGGATTAAGAATGTGACGCCACTCGTACTTTTTTTTTTAAATTTAATTTTCATTTTTTATTTGTATTTTTTAATATTCTTTTATATTTGCTGGTTTTAATGAATGTGCTAAATTTTGTGTGTCTAGTTTGAAGGACGTAAGGATAAAGTCCGAACGAAACTTTATCTCGTTTTGTTATTTTTTCTTAAGATTTTCCTTTATTTGTTTTAAATTGGAATTTTAAAAAATAAGTTTATATTATATTTTCGTAATATATATATATATATATAATATATATATATATATATATAATATCGTATATATATATATATATACTTATATATATATATATATATATATTATTATATATATACTCTATATATATATTTATATATATATATATATTATTATATATATATATCATTATATATTAATATATATATATTATTATATATATTATATATATATATATACTGTTGAGATAACTCTTTCTCGTAGGCAATTTGGTAGTCACGGACTTTCCAGCGCGTTACACTTTCTGACTCTCATTTTAGCGAAAATTGTATCGAAATCGGAGTCGCCAGACATTCCTTGAAATTTTTCTCTTTTGCCGAAGCTGTGTTTTTAAGTTTAAAGCATTCTGAAGGGAGTATCTTGAGTGAGATCTATTTCTTTTGACTCTTTTTAGGTGGATGAATTTTTATCTACTGAAAGATTCAAACAGGAGGGTTTATATATTAGTTTCATTTGACTTATGCTAAATTCTTGCTGCGCAATCTAGATAAGTACGAATATAATTAAATTTGTTACAAGTTGTAATGGAGGTGATATATATATATATATATATTTATATATATATATATATAATATATATATATATAATATATAATATACTTTATATATATATATATATATATATATATATATATATATATATATCTTATACTATATATATAATATTATAGCTGTATATATATATATATAATACTATATTATATTATATATTTATATATATACTATATATATAATAATATTAATTATTATATATATATAATATATATATATAAGTTATGGGATTCGGGTGAACACCATATATAAAATACAAAACCTTAATGAAGACCTAAGACTTGTGATTAAGTTTTTATTTCATAAATTAACGAATAAGAAATTTCGAATTCTATAGAGGATGGGATGTGTTTCGTTGTGTCTGGAGCGCGCAATACGAAAACGAGCTAAACATGAGAATTGTCGAATGAGATGATATTTTTTGATGGGTTTCTGTGAAATGCACATAAAAATGAGGTGTGCTCTTCCTATCGAATTTTTTGATACGGTTGTTCGTTTCAACGCAATGTACCAAAACAACTAGACGACCTGCATAGACATATCATTTGCGTTAATAAATACAGTTACATGTACAGGTTGGTAAACGCGTCATGTTACACCATAGTTTAAACGTGATGTGAAAGGTTGGAAGAAAATCATGTATTCAAGACAGTTAATAATCGATACATGTATGTAATGACCGTTGTTAATAGTATCATAAAAAGAACGCTATGAATATATCCATAGCATGCAGATAGGGGAGAAGAGACATCAGTCGTTTCAACTTGTACATACAAGTCATGGGCGTCGTCAGGGGGGAGGGTGGGTAGGCTGCCCACTAGAAGTGTTACTCTTATAGAGTCTACTAATTTTTTGATCAGGTAAGTTTGGGTGGCCTTAAGTAGTTTTACGATATATAATATATATATATATATATATTATATTTAATTATATATATATATATATATTTATACTTATTATATAAATTATTATATATATATATATAATATAATATATTATATATATATAAATATATTATATATATATATATATAATATATATATATAATTATATATATTATATATTATATTTATTATATATATAGAATATATACTATATATATATATATATATATTATATATATAAATATTATATTATATATATATATTATATTATTATATATATAATAGAGTATATGGCGAAGTAGTAGCATCGTCATTTTCTCATTTCTCTTGCCGATACGAGGTCTCTCACTCATTTTATATGCTCTTTAATTTGTAGATAAGATCCCTATTTATTCTATCGTATGCTTTTTTCATGTTGATATGTATATATGAATTCTAGATTTTGTGTTCAGTCAAATTTCATTTTTTATTAGTGTTTAGGTTCAAACTAGCATTGAAATTAATCCTCGTGACGCACTCTATTATCACTACCGCCTGCAGTGTAAGGTTATAGTTCAGTTTCATACAGAGCATGGATTTTAGGATTTCTGGTACGTGCGTTTTACCTTAATATTATAGATAATTGTTCATTGTTCTTAAAAGTAGGAATTTTTGTAACACATGATCTTACTGTGTATTTATTTTAAAAACTATTTTTCATTACAACACAGAAATTAAGGGTTTTCAACATATAATTTGCTATACTTTTAACTTTGTGTTCTATTAATCTTTGAATTGTTAGTAAATTATTAGCCTATGACCATATGTGGCAGTGATTTACAGTAGTAGAACCATATATTTCATATAATATTATATATATATATATATATATATATATATATATATATATATATATATATTATATAAGTATATATATATTATAAGAGAGAGTTTGCAGTAAATTAGAAAGGAAAAGCTCAGATATTAAATGGAAATGGTAGGGTGAAAGGAGAAGATACAATAGTCAACTAAGTACAAGAGGCAAACTACTACATCGATATTTGCATGATGAAGAACCAAACGGCCCGCAGCTGACAGAGTCAAGATACTGGGTCAGATTTGCAGAGCTAACGTTTCAGTAGAATGAGAGTCATGAAAATGACATTGGTAGATACGTTGAACATTTATCTATGATTTCGACTGAGAAAAGAAACAGTACTGAAGAGTGTTGTGATTTCCACCTAAACTACTATTTTTTTGGAAGATGCAACTACTAAAGAAGAATTATTATGAATATGGTGTGGAGACATATTCCTTGGCTGACATCTCAGACGCTAAAAGAGCTTTGAAGTTTTTGGTGCTTTTTTTTCCACTAAATTAAAGGTCGGTCAGAGGGTCCTAGCTTTTATAATCAGACTTTACTAAATATAAGTGTCATGCGGTTTATAAGGGCTACAAACACAGAGTGCCATAAAACTGCTGTTGAAGCGAAGATTGTTCCTATAGGACGTGCCGGTAGACATCCCAATTAACCAGCAATCCTAAGAAAATCATAGAAGAAAATAAAGAAAATATTACCTAATAATTCATGTGTGTAATTTATTGTACGCTGCGATTACGTTGGTGTAAGCATTCAATGCTAGAGTTGTTGTCAGAGTTTGTGCCGCTAGCCGATAGTGCGGAGATCAGTCATTGAAAACCATTTTGAAAAGGAAGAAAAATTTCACATACCAATCAGTTCAGATCAGACATGAGATATTTGCTCTATGTGTTATTACTCTATAAAGGAAGCTGTTAATAAGGTAAAGAAGCGTGCGCGTTAGCTTACTAGCAATGAACGTTGGATAATTTCGTGAAAGGAAAATATTCGCATAGGGTTGAGCTATTTGACAAAGAGTTCTATAAAGTCAAAGAGAATTATTGGCTTTGTAGAACTGAATGCGCTTGACCATTGCGAAAGCATTGACGATTTTGTCACGGACGAACTGGATCCCGAGAAATGTGTGGGTTGGGTTTTCGATGGTGTCGATGATGTCAGCAAAGAAGGAGGTGCAGCAATATTGCGGAAAAGTGTATAAATAGCTTGTTCATTTCATTGCTCTTCAAAAACAAATCAGAGTCAATGATTCAATCAACAATACAGGAAATTCACATACTTGTGGTGAATATAGATGGAGATTTTGTTTTTTCGCGAGTCGGTCTTGAGAAGAAACTTAATGCCAAACATCCCAAGCTATGCTAATTCAGATGGTCTGGACAACTAGAGTGCATCAGAGTGGTTAAGGGACACTTTGTACGAATGTGCAGACATAAGATCCTTTCATTGAAGAAATGCCGCACAAGAAAGGCGCTTTCAGTTGCATTAGCGCAGTGTAGTCGTCATTCATGGATGGGTATGATTATTGATCGCGAGTACTTCTGCGATGTAGAGAGTTGTAAATGCTCTCATTAAAGCCTTGGATATCGTCAAACCGTTCGGCCACATTCAACAGATTGGGGAGATGGTTAGGAGCCTCGGAAAGATAAAAAAAATTCACGGTGAAGTTTAACAGAAGCTAATCAATCTCGAGCAAACTGGGATTGTATGAATATCCAACGATTTTGGTAGGCAGCACAGCGCAACATGCCCGAACAATCTCACGGAGTTCGAGAATACTTAATGACAGTATCTGATTCTATGCTCTTCTTTTGGAATACGGGTTTTCTACTGAAAATTACACATGTTTATGCATTGACATATTTCATCTTTCCACATACTACTAATCAACAACGATGAGTTAAATAAAGAGCTTATTTATAGTTTTCCCCTTAGAAGGCTAGAAAGAAGAGCTAGAAATTTGGGTACAAATTTGGAAGGACAAGAAACTGAGTAGTGAAGATAAAGATTTTGCTGTCTTCGCCAATTTTAAAGGGAGAACTAAGCCTTGTCTTTCCGTCGACGAGAAATAGGCTTTGGATGATACTAACTCGCCAACTATGCACCACAGAAGTAGACACTTTTCAGTAATTCAGCGAAGAAGTTAAGACTGCTGCGAAGTTATGAAAACGACGTTAAACGGGCTGGTCAATTTATGTTTTGCTAATTATGATGAACTCAATACCCAGCGAGGATGAAGTACCTTGAAGTCTGTACCGGCTATGTTTTTAAAATCAAGTTTTGACTGCTGTTATTGTGAATTTTTCCAATAAATTGCATATTATATAGATATTCTATTTGTTTTAATAAAATAAGTTTTTTTTTAATTAATAATGTAGTTACCAGACTAATGGTGTTGGTTTTATTTTTTTTGTATCCACACAAATTATATATATATATTATATATATATTTATATTATATATATTTATATATATATATATTAAGCTATTTAATAGTGGTTGAACTCCAGGAACGAAAATTATATAAAAATGGTAAGTAATTTCAATGTTTTGAGTTAATAATTAGTAAATGCGTGGATTTTCCATGTATTTAAGTTAAAGTTAACAATAAGTAAAAAGAAATTGATATATATATATTTTGCGCTTTCGAAGTGTAGGCTTATAAAAATGAGTAAGCTTAAACAATTTTTTCAGTTTAAATTTGAGAATGTTCGCAAGTATAGAACGCCATGGAATAATATAAATGATATTTGATATTTTGTATATATTATTTTTGATCGGGGTTGGGGCTTCGGGTCCCCTTTATATTTATCGTCACGTCCCGCAAGCGGGTCCAGGTGCTAACGCTTCGCGTGTACGTGGTGAATTTTTTTTAAAAATAAGAAATACAAAATTATAATAATAAAATAATCGAAATAAAGACAGAAAAAGAAAATGACTGCATATTAAATAATACTAATAATAATAATAATTAATAATAATAATATATAATAATAGATTAATAATATATATATAATAATAATAATATATAATAATCATAATAATTTAATAATTAATATAATATAATAATATAGATAATAAAAGGCGGGTATGTTGAGAGCTAGAGGGTATGTGGGAGTAAAAGGGTGGGTGTAAGCAGAAGGAAAAGGAGTGAATGGTGGAGTGAGGAGGTGAAAGGGGGTGTGAAAAGGAAAAAGGAGGTTATGTGAAATGGTTGGAAGGTAGGAGAGAGAAGCTGGGAGGAATATAGAAGGGTTAGAGTGGAAGGAAAGAGGGCGGTGGAGAGGGCGAAGAGAAGAGCAAAAAATGGGGGTGTAGAAAGGTGACGGAAGATTTTGAATCGGGAAGCAAGATGTTCCTTGGAGAAGTAATATAAAAAAGGAAGAGAAGAGAGGGGTGGGAGATGGATCAATGGAGAAGATGGGGAGTGGAATAGAGGAGAGATAAGGTAGGAGATGGTGGGGGAGTATTTTAGTGGATTACTAAAGGGTGGGTGGGGGAGGGGAGGTTGTTTTGAAGAGGGCGGATAGGGGGTTGAATTGGGGCGGGAGGGGAGGATGAATAATACAAATGAGGAAATAGTAAGGGTGCTTTGAATAAAGGAAAAAAGGGAAGTCCGCAGGTATGGATGGGGTGAGAATGGAAATGTTACGAATGGAGGTATAGGGGTGAGGAATTGGTGTACAGGTTATATAATAATATGTGGAGAGTGGTGAGGTAACAGGATTGGGAGGATGATGTTTGGTGCCACTGTAGTAACGGGGAACGGGGATAGGATGGAATGTGGGTTTTATAGAGGTATATGTCTTTAAAGTGTGGTAGGGAAGTGTATGGTGAGATATCCTGATGAGAGAGTGAGAGGGTTAGCGGAGGGAAGAATGGTGAAGACAGGAAGGATTTAGGAGGGTAGAGGGTGGTGTGAGAGGTTCAACTAGAATGCTGTTGGAGAAAAGTATGAGAGAAGGAAGTGTATGGGTGTTTTTTAGATTTAGAAAAAGCATATGATAGGGTGAATAGGGGTGAATTGTGGAGGTACTTGGAGGAGAAGTGGATGGGGGGTAGACTAGGTAAGGTATTAGGTTTTATAGGAAACAGTAGAATGTGTGTGAGAGGTGTAGGAGGGGAGAGTGAGATTGTTTGGGTGTGAGTAGGACTGAGGCGGGGTGTGTAAATGTCGCGTGGTATTAATTTTTTGTTTATGGGAGTGTTGTAGAGGGAATGGTGAGGAGTGGGAGGGGGGTGGAATTGAACAAAGGTGGGGAAGCTAGAGAGGAAGTGAACGATACTTGTTGCGGATTGATCTGGCCTAGTGGCGAAGACGCGGAAGCTTGCGTATTTGGTGGGAGTTTGAGAGAATGTGCGGACAAAGGGGCTTAATAAATTCTGTAAGAGTAGATGTTAGTGTGTTGAGGAGAGGACGAGAGAGGGGAGGGGTTAGAGGGTGGAGTGGGGGGTGTAGTTTTGGAAGAAGTAAAGATGTTTTAGATATTTAGGTATGTACATTGGGTAAGGGGGAGGGATGAAGGAGGAGATAGAACCTAGAGTAGGAGAAAGAATGAGAGCTTTGAGTGGTCTGAGAGAAGTATGGAAAGGGGGGATTTATCAACAGAAAGTTAAGATAGAGTAATGGTTTTAAAAATTTGTGTTACCAGCGGTGTGTATGGGTTGTGAACGTGGGGTGATGCAGGTCAGGAAGAAGTTGGAAAGTTGGATGAAAGGTGAGAGCGGTTTTGTGGGGTTAGTAGAAGGAGATGGATTAGGATAGGGTGGTGAAGGGAGAAGAATGTGATTGGAGGAATGGGTTGTTGGGAAGAGCGGAGAAGGGAATGTTAAGATGATATGGACTGTTGGTGAGAATGGAGGAAAGAGGTGGTTAGGAGAGTTTGGGAGCGGAGGGGATAGGAAGGAGATGAAGGGGAGACCAAGAAGGAGGTTGATGGATGGAATAAAGGAGATTGGAGGAGGGAGGGATGGGGAGGAAGAGGGTAGGGTGTTGGGGAGATGAGTGGGGTGGGGGGTGGGTGAGGGCGAGAGGAGGGGAGGTGTGAGTGGGAGAGCGTACCACTACCCCGCTCAAGCGGGAAAGGGTGTAAGTATAATATAATAATAAAATAATTAATAATAATAATATAATATATAATAATATAATAATATAGATAATATTAACAATAATAATAATAAGATAATAATTTTGTTAATTTCTTAAAATGTCATAATTATAAATAGATTTTATTAAAATTTACCTAATAAATATTTAAAATAAAGAAATACTCGAGTTCCGTTGTTTGTTCTCTATCGAAATGTCCACCGATAACGGGGTGCACCTCTTATAAAATATATATATATATATATATATTGATATATATATAGTATATATATATATAATATATATAATATATATATATATATATATATATATATATATTATATATATTATATATATATTTGGCATATATATTTGATATTCTATTGTTTAAATAAATAATTTGTTTTAAATGTTATCATTATTATCATAAAATGTTTCTATATATATTTATTATATATATTATATATATATATATTTAATAGATAATATTAATATTATATATTATATTAGATAATAATATATTATAGTATATATGCTCTTAAATTTAAGGCTGCCCCCTAGATGGGAAGCTGTGACGCCATGGCAATAAGTATTTACAAAGTGTTTTCTAACGCTTCCTCCAGCGAATATCATCCTCAGCCCTTGGCGCAGTTTCGTTGCATGCACAATAACAGTGATGCGGGTTGATTCCTCTTTCATGATGGATATTACAATGGCGAGATAACGGCGAATTTTTACTGGATTCATAAACGAGCGTACCATCGGGGTTATGGGGGTTTTGAGATATGCCACAGATAGTAGTTCGGTGGTGTAAGTCGGGGGAGCGCAGGCCATGGAAATGGAACAGATCTTCCGATTCCTTCCCCGAAAGGTTCTGTCGAGGTAGGTGTTCACTATATGCATTATGGCTGTGGCACCCATATTTTGGGTAATTATTATTCGTCGTGTCTTAAAGGATATATCAATTCAGAGAGGTAACAAGAACGGTTCTGCGAAATGATTGTATACGCTGTCTTGTCAAATTCCTAGGAGTAGAGGCCGATAATCCTACTATTGAAGTAACACACAAACGTTGAGTATGAGATCTGGTGATGGCTAGTAAATGTTATATATGGGTTTGTTTCCGCCAATGTCTGAAGTTCACCTGTTATACATATGATTGATTGTAAATCGAGATTCATACGTCTTTAAGATATTTCATAGTCGGACAGCATCCATTAGAAGGCAATCAATGACAGCCAGGAATCCAGCCGCAGTTGTTGGTCTCCACGATGCAACATGCGACATATGTGTGGGCCTAATATTGGATACATGTTTTTTAATGCAAACGAAATCGGTCGTATGGTTTCCTTCAATATTTTCCAAACGTGCTAGCCTGCCGTAATGAGGAAGTTGGATTTTCATGGTGTATATAGAAGTCCAGTTCGAGTCGAATGT
>JABUQX010012456.1:0-10000 GCA_015478945.1 Trachelipus rathkii
CAACGCTTCATCTCTTCAACATCAAACATCCCTCTATTGAAGGTGGTTCTCAAGACAACTACTTACCTCCCTTCAATATATATATATATATATATATATATATATATATATATATATACATATATATATATATATAACTATATATATATATATATATATATATATATATATATATATATATATATATATATATATATATATATATATTATATATATATATATATATATATATATATATATATATGTATGTATGTAATAATAACATAATATAATATAATAATATATATATGTAATAGCTTCAATAAAAGATAGTAATAATAAAAATAATGTGTAATAGTATATAACATCTTAATAATAATAATATATGTAATTTATAATAATAATAATATGTATAATAATAATATGTAATAATAATAATAATATGGCATAATAATAATAATAATATGTAATAATAATAATAATAATAATAATATAATAATATAATATAATAATAATATATAATAATAATAATAATAATAATAATAATAATAATAATAATAATAATAATAATAATAATAATAATAATAATAATATAATATACATATATATGTAGATGCATAAATTTAAATATGTATATATATATATAAATATACTATATATATATATATATATATATATATATATATATATATATATAGATGATAAAGTCCCTTGAGGTAATATTTTTCAAAAATGGAAGTAAAAATATTTATTAATACATAACAACTTAATTAAAATCACAGAAACAGAATAAAAGAGGATGCCGAGCTTTCGTGATCCATACTCGATTCACATTTTCAAGGACTGAAGGACAAAGAATTGGTGTTGATCTGAATTTAGCTACTCCATTCCATCTTCATTTCTGGCAACTTGGTAGTTTTTCAAAAAATCTTTTCAACGATGACGTTCTGTTTTTAGTCTTATCGACCTAACTACAAACAAATATTTGAAGGAATCAAAAGCGCTCGTGAACTTGATCGATAAGACTTAAAAACAGAACGTCATCGTTAATTTGCAAACTTCTAGGCCAAATAGGTGAAATGGCATTCAGATCAACACCAGTGCTAATCCTCAGTCTGAAAATGTCACAGCTCAATCACTGCTGTTTGTTTCTGTGGTTACAATTGGTTGATTATGATCAATAAGTATTTTGCTCCCACGAGAAATATAACCCTCAATCATCGGTAAATAACCAACTACGGGCATTTTGGCCAGTGTTACCAGAGATCGTTATGTATGTATATGTATGTATATATATATAAATAATAATATATATAATAATAATAATATATATATATATATATGTAATAATAAAATATGATATATATATATATATATATATATATATATATATATATATATATATGAGTAGTTATATGGGTGACGTTTAAAATTCAATTTCTAGAATCTGATACTGTGGATGTAAACGTGCATCGCTTGAGGATGCTCCGAATAACATTCGCATATTCTGCTTGGAAGAAGGCTCGCACAAAAACAAAAAAATCGGCGGCAAATGTCGGCATGACTTAAATCAATAATTTTATGCAAACATATTACGTGTGGCTCGTGAGTACGAAACATTTGCAGAGGAAGAACATTTTTGCTCATTTCACTATTTTTTAGTATCTCACTTTTCATAATGATGACGTTCTGTTTTTAAATCTTATCCAACCTAACTACAAATAACAAATATTTGAAGGAATCAAAAGCGCTCGTAAACTTGATCGATAAGACTTAAAAAACAGAACGTCATCGTTGAAAATTTTGAAAAACTACCAAGTTGCCAGAAATGAAGATTGAACGGAGTAGCTAAATTCAGATCAAACACCAATTCTTTGATGTCCTTCAGTATACTGTATAGTATATATATATATAATATAATATATATATATATATATATATATATATATATATATATAATAATAATATATATATGTATAATAATAATAATATATATAATGTGTATGTATATATAATAATATATATATATAATATATATATATATATATAATATATATAATAATATAATAATAATAATAATAATATAACATATGTATAATAATATATATGTATATGTAATATGTAATATAATAATATGTAATAATAATAATATATATATATAAATGTATAGCCCGCATGTATAATATAATAATAATAATAATAATATATGTATAACAATAATAATATATAATATATGTAATATGTAACTATCATGTATATGTAATATGCTAATAATAATATGTATGCATAATAATATGTATATGGAAATATGTAATTTATATATGTATGTATGAAATAATAATAATATATATATAATAATAATAATAATAATAATATAATATATATGTAATATATATATAATAATAACATATAATAATAATAATAATAATAATATAATATAATAATAATAATAATATAATTTATGTAATAATAATAATAATAATAATATAATAATAATAATATGTAATAATATAATATATATGTAATAATAATAATTGTAATAATAATAGTAATAATAATAATAAGTATGTAAAATATGTGTGAGTGTATTTTGAATTTGTATGTATTAAAAATTCACGTATAAATATAATAATAATATGTATATATATATATAATAATAATATATGTATGTAATTATATAATAACAATAACAATATGTATACTAACAATAATAATATGTAAAAATAACATTAATAATCTGTATATATATATATATGTATATATAATAATAATAATAATAATAATAATAATAATAATAATAATAATAATAATAATAATAATAATAATAATAATAATAATAATAATAATAATAATAATAATAAATAATAATAATAATAATAAAAATAAAAATATATATATATATATATATATATATATATATATATATATATATATATATATATATATATATATATATATATATATATATATATATATATATATATATATATATATATATATATAATATATACTTATATATGGCTTTTATACCTGATGTTACAACAGCGCGAGGTTTTTTAAAAAATATGAGAAAATTCGCATTTAGGAAAGGTATTTTTTTAACAAATGAAATTTAAGAAAATATTTTTAACTTTTATGTAAAAAATTGTGGTGCTTTAAAAATGTAATAAATTGTTCTTTATATATATATGTAATAATATATATATCCGTATAGTAATAATATATAATAATATATATATATATATATATAATAATAATATATATATAATAATATAATATAATAATATATATAATATATATAATATATATATATAATAATAATAATATATATATATAATATATATATATATATATAATAATATATGTAGATATATATAAATATATATATTATTTCTTCTTTGTTTCTTCTCCGTCTATTTTCCCAAGAATGGGAGTAAGGTGCGTGACGAGCATCGGAAAAGAAAAGCAGTAGAAGAACATGACATAAGTCGAAAAGAAAGCCCAGCCTTACCGCCCCCTCAGTACCATTAATTAGTGAGAACTCATCGCAGTCAGAAAGGACAGCGATGGACCCTCACTATGGTAGATCGTCAATGTAAGGGCTCATCCCTTGGCCCAGGTGGGCCACAACCATACCCCCTCACAATCCCCCGCCATTCACTCCTGCTATACACCTTTCTTCTCGCCTCTACCAAACTCACATTTCTCTCCTTCAAACATTCGTTTACTGACTCAATCCACTTTTTCTTCGGTCTCCCAGCCGTTCGGTTCCCAACACACTCGCCGCTATACATCCGCTTAACCAACCGACTATCATTCATCCTTTCCATATGACCAAACCATCTCAACATACTTTCATTTATTCTCTCATTTACCCCTTTCTTCACACCACACCACTCTCTAATACGTTCATTTCTCACTTTATCAATTCTTCTCACACCTAGCACACCCCTAAGATTGTCCATCTGAACACATTGAACTTTAGATCTATACTTCTTATTCCAGACCATAGTCTCACTGCTATACAATAACACAGGTAACAACATACCCTCATGTAAGACCCTAGCACACTCAAGACTTAGTCCCTTTACATTCACCAACGATTTAATTGCACCAGACACCTTCCTGCCATTCACAACTTTCCTACTAACATGCAAAAGTGATAAAAGAAAGAAAGAAATAGAGAGAGAAAGATATAAAGAAAAAGAAAAAGCAAAAAAAAGAATTTATTACTATTCCCTTATCATCCAACATATACCCTAAATATTTAAACTCAGACACTTGTTCCAGCTGCTCACCATCTAACATAACTTCACACTGAGGAGTGTCCTCACTCACAACCATAACCTTACTCTTATCTACGTTTACTTTCAAGCCCCTCCTTTTACACACCCTGCCAAATCTCTCTACCAATCCTCTCAAACTCTCTTCAGATTCGCCACACAAGACCAAATCATCCGCATATAATAGGTAGGGCACCCTCCACTCATCTCCATTCTCCACCATTCTAACACCTTTTCCTGCCATCCCCACCTCGAATTCTTTCATAACCCCATCCATATACAAATTGAATAACCAAGGAGACATAACACAACCCTGTCTCACTCCGCTATTAATCCTAAACCAATCACCATTGACACCATTTATTCTTACCCACGCTTCACTATCGTCATACATACTTTTGATTCCATTCAGAAGCCTACCACCAACACCATATATCACTAACACCTGCCATGAACCTTCCCTATTAACTCTATCATACGCCTGTTGCAAATCCAAAAAACCTAAATACAATTTATTCTTCTTCTCCCTCATTTTCTCAATCATTTGTTTCAATATAAAAATTTGATCCACACATCTACCACTTCTAAACGCACCTTGTTCTTCACCAATCAGTCCTTCAGTCACTCAACGCACTCTTTCGACCAAAATACCAGCATGTACCTTCCCTACAATACTCAATAAACTTATTCCCCTATAATTTCTACAGTTCCCCTTTTCTCCCTTACCCTTATATAAGGGTACTATTACTGCTCTCCTCCAATCCCTTGGAACTATACCCTCTATAAACGCTTTATTACACAACTTCCAAATCCAATCAATCACCATCTCGCCTCCGTTCTTGATCATTTCACCAGTAATTTCATCTATACCTGCAGATTTACCATTCTTCAACTTTTACTCTACTCATTACCTCCTCCTTACTAATAACCTCATCCCCAAAATACCTATTCCTTCTTGCACCATCAAACCCACACACATTCACTATCACCTCTTCATTACTGTTAATATTGTGCAGATTTTCGAAGTGTTCTTTCCACACTTCTCTCACACCCATTTCATCAGTTACAAAAGCACCATCCTATTCATTATTCTAAGCAGATTCCCCTTATTCTCATTTTTAACCTTTCGCTTCCTTCAGAAGAGCTTCCTATTCCTTGTAAGTCCTCATTCATCCTCCTTCCAAACTGTTCTTTTCCCCTATTCTTTTCTCCATCATATTCCTTTTTAGTATTTCTTTTTTCCTCATATAATTCCAAGCATCTTTCTTTTTCGTCTTCATCATTTTCTTTAGTACATTCAACACGCTTCTTTACCTTTAACCGCTTTCATCACCTCTTCATTTCACCATTCACTCATTAACATTCTTACTTCCTACTTTAGCACATCCATACTTCCTTTGTACTACTAACAATTTCCTTCATTTGCCCCAGATTTGTTCAGTATCAACTTTTTCACATTCAACGTTTTACTAGCGAGCGTTCTTACATACTTATCCTTATTGTCTTGCTCACTTAACTTCTCACTCTTAATTTTACCTACTTCCTTCTTCACTATCACCTTCCTCTCCATCAAAGCCCCCACTATTAATTTTGTAGAGAACAACATAATGATCCGATAATCCCATTCCTAAACCCCTAACTGATTTAACATCCAACACATACTTCAACATCTCCTTCTTCACCAACACAAAATCAATCATACTTTTTACTTCGATACCATCTCTACCTACACCAACTCTAGTATACTTATGGATACTCTTGTGTTTGAAGAAAGTATTACTTACACACATACCTCTCTCTTCAGAAATCAATCACCTTCCTACCATTCTCATTTTCTCCCGCCACCCCAAAACCACCTGTTATACCATCCCTTTTTTGATCACCTATCCAACCATTCAGGTCCCCAAAACTATCAATCTGAAGCTCCTACTCACCCCATCAGAACATCATTCAGATTATCCCAAAAAATCGTACTCTCTTCAACGTTTCCCTCAGATGGACCATACGTCACAACCACACATACCTTGACCTTTTCAAACTTAAATTTAACCATTAGAATTCTAGGACTCACACACACAAAGTCTACCATAGCTTTGTACCACAGGTCACTCATCAAAATTGCAACTCCTTCTCTCCTCCCCTCTCATTCATTTCCACACCAGCACACATTTCACACCACACCACTCATTTTCATCGCTTACTTTCATCTTTTTTCAGTCAAAGCGAGCATACCAAATTTGCCCTTTCTAATACATCAATCACTCTCTCCTCTTCTCTCAACATTTATTCCTCTGACATTCCATGCCATACGATTCATACAATTTCGCCGAAAAGATAGAAGGTCGTTTAAGGCGATCACGACCATCTCCGAGGCATGCATTAGCATTCCTGGCAAGAAATAGATGGTAGTAGGAGCAACCAATATATATATATATATATATATATATATATATATATATATATATATATATATATATATATATATATATATATATATATATATATATATATATATATAATACACTATATATATATATATATATATATATATATATATATATATATATATATATATATATATATATATATATAATAAATTGATATTTGATATTTTTATATATATTTTATTTTTGATCCGGGTGGGGCCGATGGCCCCCCTCTATATTATTACCCCATGTCCCCTGCTAGTTAAACAAATACCAAAGTGTAAAGGTCTCTCGGACTCCCGGTGGACGACTGGGGAAACTTCGTCCCCCCTCTGTCCAATGTCAACTCGAGCCCCCTAAATGGGGAAATTAAAAATTTTATGCTAAATATTTCCGACGAATAAATGAAAAAAAAAAAAAAAGAAAAAAAAAAGAAAATAATAATAATAATAATAATAATAATAATAATAATAATAATAATAATAATAATAATAATAATAATAATAATAATAATAATAATAATAATAATAATAATAATATTAATAATAATAAAAATAACAATAATAATAATAATAATAATAATAATAATAATAATAATAATAATATTAATAATAATAATAATAATAATAATAATAATAATAATAATAATAATAATAATAATATTAATAATAATAATAATAATAATAATAATAATAATAATAATAATAATAATAATAATAATAATAATAATAATAATAATAATAAATAATAATAATAATAATAATAATAATAATAATAATAATAATAATAATAAATAAAAGCTTAAAAAATTGCAACGAAAAATACATTATTAAAACTAATAAAAAGTTCAGTTTAAAAGTCTTTTGAAAGCTTCACTTTTAAAATACTATATATAAATGTTTAAAAGAAAAGTTATATTTTATACCTCTGTATTTCTTATTTTATACCATTTTTCCCTTTATTTACACTTGAATATTCTGACATAATGTCAAAAAAAAAAAATATATATATATATATATATATATATATATATATATATATATATATATATATATATATATATATATATATATATATATATATATATATATATATATATATATATAAATTGCTTTAAATTTAACATACTAGATTTAAAATTATTATTATTAATTATTCGTAAAGAGGATGAAAATCAATCTTATCGCTCTTCTCTTTGAACTTTATACACTTACTATATAAAAATATATGAAAGAGTTAAACGTGCAACATTTCCCTTTGAAGCCTTCTGAAGGACTAATGTTATGAGGTATTTCGATTATCTCTTAATATGTATATTTTAAATTCAGGAGACTAGTTTAACGTCATTCAGCCTCCCTTCAATGCATTTTGAATGCGAATTTTGAATATAGCAACATTGCTTGCCTCCCTATGGGAGGCATTCCACTTAAATAGAACTCATTTTCTAGTTTTACTCAGTAGGTAGAATTCCTCCTTCTTGAAAGAAAGTTTCATTTCTTGCCTTCCAATCATTTTCGTTGGTAACAGTAAAGTAAAGTTAGACATCAGTGAAAACAATTTTTAAACCTACATGTATTTTAAAGTGAATTAGAGAAATTTTTTCAGTTTCAATTAAATTAAACTCTATTAATTTTAATGTGCATATTAAATGTAATCGAAGAAAGGTGAGTAAAACTGATCTTTTCCTTATCCTCTAAATCTAGATGGCCTGCAATTAGGTGAAGGCACTGCCTTCTCCCCCCCAAAAAACCGCAACTGAATATATATATATATATATATATATATATATATATATATATAATATAATATATATAATAATATAATAATATATCTTCATATATATATATATGTATAATAATATATATATGTAATATATATATAATAATATACAATAATAATAATAATATGTATATGTATATATATATGTATGTATAATATATGTATATAATATATGTATATATGTATATATATGATAATAATATATAATAATAATAATAATAATAATAATAATATAATAATATGTGTATATGTATATGTATATATGTAATAATAATATGTAATAATAATAATATACGTATAATGTGTAATAGATAATATATGTACTGTTGTAATATGTAATAATAATAATAATAATAATAATAATAATAATAATATGTATATGTAATATATATATATATATATATATATATATATATATATATATATATATATATATATATATATATATATATATATATATATATATATATATATATATATATATATATATATATATATATATAAACCTATACTTTTACCATTTACTTCTCAATATTGTTTCAAACTGTCTAAGTTAAACTTTAATTACTTTAATTGTTCAATTGTTCAATGACTTTTTTAGTTCTCCGAGAGCGCCATCTTCCTTTTGCAGTCATGACTTCAGTTCTCCGAGGGCGCCATCTTCCTTTTGCAGTCATGACCTCCCGTGAAAGGAGTTCCCTTTCTCAATATTTGAACATATTTTTCGGTTTATTTTGCTTTTACTAACTATTACTTGTTTAATGGTGGCAAATATATTTTTTGCCATAATGTTTTTTAGACCTTTATTCCTACACGCACAATATAAATAGTTTTTACAACAAATGTTTTGTGACTCAATATCTTTTTCTTTATAGTTTGGGGTAGTTTGATTTTAGTTCCGTATTTTTAATATTTATATTGTACGACTATGTACAGGAAATTCTTTTTATTTATTTTTTTTACTTTTAATTTTAAAAAGCAAAAATAAGAAAATTTATTTTATGTTCTTTAAATATTATTTCCAAGATGTTATAATAATAATAATAATAATAATAATAATAATAATAATAATAATAATAATAATAATAATATATTATTATTATTATTATTATTATTAATTATAATAATAACAATACTACTACTACTACTACTACTACTACTACTACTACTACTACTACTACTACTACTACTACTACTACTACTAATAATAATAATAATAATAATAATAATAATAATAATAATAATAATAATAATAATAATAATAATAATAATAATAATAATAATAATAATAATAATAATAATAATAATAATAAAAAGAAAAAGATCTTCAATAATTTTCTTCAGATGTCTCATCCTGGAGTTAAGGCTTCTTTGCGTCTTATAAAGATTAAGTTTTTTTGACCTAAAATGGATCGTGACATAAGAATTTTGGTTCGCTCTTGTCAACAGTGCCAACTATCAAAAATTCAACGCCATACTAAACCACCTATTGCTCCCATGGAAATCCCGTCACAGAGATTTGAAACAGTGCAT
>JABUQX010012456.1:15000-18906 GCA_015478945.1 Trachelipus rathkii
AAATACCTACCAGCCACCCTCCTACCCTTCTATGATCTATTGATCTATTGATCTATTGATCTATTGATCTATTGATTCAAGTCATATTTTGTATAACATAACACAAAAACTTTTATTTTTTTTGTTTTGTTTCTTTAAACATTTTGTTTTTTACTAAAAAAATTATTCTTTTTATGTTTATAACTTAAAAAATTGCATTTTACATACCTTAAAGCAGTAAATCAGTAAATCAGTAAAGCAGTAAATCAGTAAATCAGTAAATCAAACTGCCCTCCATACCCTCATACCCTTCTGTGATCTATTGATCTATTGATCTATTGATCTATTGATCTATTGATTCAAGTCATATTTTGTATAACATAACACAAAAACTTTTATTTATTTTTGTTTTGTTTTCTTTAAACATTTTGTTTTTACTAAAAAAATTATTCTTTTTATGTTTATAACTTAAAAAATTTTGCATTTTTACATACCTTAAAGCAGTAAATCAGTAAATCAGTAAATCAGTAAAGCAGTAATCATCAAATCAGTAATCAGTAAACAGTATCAGTAATCAAACCAAACATCACTACCTATATCCTCCTACCTTTCGGTGTCTATTGATCTTTTGATCTATTGATCTATTTGCTCTATTGATCTATTGATTCAAGTCATATTTTGTATCATACACAAAAACTTTTATTTTATTTTGTTTTGTTTTCTTAAAATTAAAACTTTTTGTTTTTTAACTAAAAATTTATTCTTTTTAAATGTTTATAACTTAAATATTTTGCATTTTTACGTACCCTAAAGCAGTAAATCAGTAATAAATCAGTAAATCAAACTATCATCCAAACGCCCCCTCCTAAACTTCCATGATCTATTGATCTTTGATCTTTATTGATTTATTGATGCTTAAGAAATTTGTGTTTTTGTATAACATAACACAAACTTTTATTTATTTTGTTTTTTTTCTTTAAACATTTTGTTTTTACTAAAAAATTTATTCTTTTTATGTTTATAACTTTAAAAATTTGCATTTTTACATACCTTAAAGCAGTAAATCAGTAAATCAGTAAATCAGTAAAGCAGTAAATCAGTAAATCAGTAAATCAAACTATCATCCAACTACCCTCCTACCCTTCCATGATCTATTGATCTATTGATCTATTGATCTATTGATTCAAGTCATATATTGTATAACATAACACAAAAACTTTTATTTATTTTTGTTTTGTTTCTTTAAATATTTTGTTTTTACTAAAAAAATTTATTCTTTTTATGTTTATAACTTTAAAAATTTGCATTTTTACATACCTTAAAGCAGTAAATCAGTAAATCAGTAAATCAGTAAAGCAGTAAATCAGTAAATCAGTAAATCAAACCACCCACTCTATCCTCCTGTCCATCCATGATCTATTGATCTATTGATCTATTGATCTATTGATTCAAGTCATATTTTGTATAACATAACACAAAAACTTTTATTTATTTTGTTTTGTTTCTTTAAACATTATGTTTTTTACTATAAAAATTTATTTATTTTGTTTTATTTGCTTTGAAACATTTTGTTTTTACTAAAAAATTTAAACTCAGCTCAATAGATCAATAGATCAATAGATCATGGAAGGTTAGGAGGGTAGTGGGATGATAGTTTGATTTACTGATTTACTGATTTACTGCTTTAGGGTACGTAAAAATGCAAATATTTTAAGTTATAACAAAATAAATAAAAGTTTTGAGATATGTTATACAAAATATGACTTGATCAATAGATCAATAGATCAATAGATCAATAGATAATAGATCATAGATCAATGAAATCACGAATTGGGTAGGATGTAGTTTGGATTTACCTGATTTACTGATTTATGCTTTAAGGTATGTAAAATGCAAAAATTTTAAGTTAATAAACATAAAAAGAATAAATTTTTTAGTAAAAACAAAATGTTTAAAGCAAATAAAACAAAAAAAATAAATTTTTATAGTAAAAATAAAACAAAATAAATAAATTTTTATAGTAAAATGTTTAAAGAAAAACAAAAACAAAATAATCACAGTTTTTGTGTTATGTCATACAAAATATGATTTGAATCAATAGATCAATCAATAGATCAAATAGATCAATAGATCAATAGATCATGGATGGGCAGGAGGGGTGGAATGGGTGGTTTGATTTAGCTGATTTTACTGATTTAACTGCTTTAACTGATTTAACTGATTTACTGATTTACTGCTTTAAGGTATGTAAAAATGCAAATTTTTTGTTATAATAAAAAGTTTAAATTTTTTAGTAAAAACAAAATGTTTTAAAGCAAATAAAACAAACTAAATAAATTTTTGTAGTAAAAAACATAATGTTTAAAGAAACAAAAAAAAATAAATAAAAGTTTTTGTTATGTTATACAAAATATGACTTGAATCAATAGATCAATAGAGCAATAGATCATAGATCATGGATGGACAGGAGGATAAAGTGGGTGGTTTGATTTACTGGATTTTGACGGTTTGTTTAACTGATTTACTGATTTATGATTTACTGATTTACTGCTTTAAGGTATGTAAATGCAAATTTTTAAAGTAAACATAAAAAGAATAAATTTTTTTTAGTAAAAACAAAATATTTAAAGAAACAAAACAAAAATAAATAAAAGTTTTTGTGTTATGTTATACAATATATGACTTGAATCAATATATCAATAGATCAATAGATCAATAGATCATGGAAGGGTAGGAGGGTAGGTTGGATGATAGTTTGATTTACTGATTTACTGATTTATCTGCTTTCTGATGTTTACTGTTTTACTGATTTACTGCTTTAAGGTATGTAAAAATGCAAATTTTTTTAAGTTATAAACATAAAAAGAATAAATTTTTTAGTAAAAACAAAATGTTTAAAGAAACAAAACAAAATAAGTAAAAGTTTTGTGTTATGTTATACAAAACATGACATGAATCAATAGATCAATAAATCAATAGATCAATAGATCAATAGATCATGGAAGGTTAGGAGGGTAGTTGGATGATAGTTTGATTTACTGATTTACTGATTTACTGCTTTAGGGTACGTAAAAATGCAAATATTTTAAGTTATAAACATAAAAAGAATAAATTTTTTAGTAAAAACAAAAATGTTTAAAGAAACAAAACAAAATAAATAAAAGTTTTGTGTTATGTTATACAAAATATGACTTGAATCAATAGATCAATAGATCAATAGATCAATAGATCAATAGATCAATAGATCACGAATGGGTAGGAGGATATAGTGGGTGGTTTGATTTACTGATTTACTGATTTACTGCTTTACTGATTTACTGATTTACTGCTTTACTGATTTACTGATTTACTGATTTACTGCTTTAAGGTATGTAAAATGCAAATTTTTTAAGTTATAAACATAAAAAGAATAATTTTTTTTAGTAAAAACAAAATATTTAAAGAAACAAAACAAAAATAAATAAAAGTTTTTGTGTTATGTTATACAAAATATGACATAGATCAATAGATCATGGAAGGGTAGGAGGGTAGTTGGATGATAGTTTGATTTACTGATTTACTTATTTACTGCTTTACTGATTTACTGATTTACTGCTTTAAGGTATGTAAAAATGCAAATTTTTAAAGTTATAAACATAAAAAGAATAATTTTTTTAGTAAAAAACAAAATATTTAAAGAAACAAAACAAAATAAATAAAAGTTTTGTGTTATGTTATACAAAACATGACATGAATCAATAGATCAATAGATCAATAGATCAATAGATCATGGAAGGGTAGGAGGATGGCTGGGAGGGGTTGACGGTTTGTTTAACTGATTTACTGCTTTACTGATTACTGATTTACTGCTTTAGGGTATGTAAAAATGCAAATTTTTTAAGTTATAAACATAAAAAGAATAAATTTTTTAGTAAAAAGAAAATGTTT
>JABUQX010012457.1:12500-17500 GCA_015478945.1 Trachelipus rathkii
ATACGTAAGAGATTACGGAAAACTAATATTTTATCACAACGTATATATATATATATATATATATATATATATATATATTATATATATATTATATTATATATTATATATATATATTATATATATATTTTATAATATAATATATATACTATATATATATATAGTATTTATATATATATATTATATATATATATATATATATATATATATTATATATATATATATATAAATATATGTATATATATATATATATATTATATATATATAATTATAATTATATATATAATATAATTATATATATATATATTTATTATATAATATAATAATATATTATTATTATATATAATTATATATATATATATACTATATATATATTAATATATATATTATATATATATTATTATAATAATATATTTTATAATATATATATATATATATATATATATATATATATGATATATATATATATATTATATAATATATATATATATATATATATATATATATATATATGTATATATACACTACACAAAAAAGAGTTGGATAAAAACTAAATCCCTATTTAACTCCTGCTTCAAATCAAAAGTCTAGAGGCAATCAAGTATCTTTCTATCAAGTTGGTTCAGGGAATTGGAGATTTTTTTTTTTTTTTTTTTTTGTAAGTGAAGGTGATTATGTTCAAGGGTATGATTGCAAATGGAGAAGCTTTCCGGTGTTGAAAGAAGCAAACCTGTTCTGAAAGAAACTCCCTGATGTTTCCAGATCCTCATATAAAGTTGAAGGCCTTTTTGACCAATGAAGCAGATGTTGCAACCAGCGCACTTATACAAGGAATATATTGAGGACCTCATATGTTGAGGAAGGGAAACTTTTAGGTGGAAGAGGCTAGGGATGCTATAGTTATTGATAAAAATGAAGATAAAATGAGCAAAGGAAAAGCATTTGATAAAGTGTAATTGAGGGTTTTAATCAATTATGCGATGTTTTGTCCGCAGAAGGGAAACTGGAGGTGGATAGGCTGTTTTGAAACAGGAAGGACTTGAATTTTGGGGTGAAAATGGTAAGGAAGAAAATCATTTACCAGGTTTGTAGAAATGTAGTAAAGGAACAGATTAAAATAAGCGAAATATGGGACAAATATTGTATCCAAAGGTGGAAAGTCCACTATGAAAAACATAAGTGGAAGACACGAAAAATTTTGCATTGTGTTTTATATACCTTTTTTTTACTTTCTCACCCCTGACCACCCCATCATGGGTGAGGCCATACCGTGCCCAAATACTCAGCCGACACAACCGGCCTACTCCAGAGATTGCTCTGGGTTGAGAGTTAGATAGACTGGAAAGCAGAAAGTGGGATGCGTCTTCCAGGACTTGGTTACAGTTTGTGGTTTGGTTGAGGCTGAATCTGTGTTTATAATATTGTAAGTTAGGGTGGTGCCGCATCTTAATTTGGCCAAGGACATCTGACTAGTTCCTAGTAGCGAGTTGAATTCTGATGCTATTTCTGATGGGTGTTTGTTTAAAAAGTTGTTCGGTGGTTTGCGTCTTAGGTAGTTTTCTATTATTGTTGTGTGGATTTGTTTGGTGTATGATGTGCTGTTCAGTGGAGGTTGCATATTGTTCATAATTTTTTGCAATATAGAGTTGGTGAAGAAGGAGGTTGTTTGAGTCTGTGTTGAATGGGGTTGGAGAGGGCAATCTGTCATGGGTGTTGGAGTGTTCGAGGTTTGGTAAAGAATTGTGTGCCTATCACGCCCAGGTGTGTGTCAATGGGTAGTATTTTGGTTTCTTCATGAAGATGTTGTTGTGGTGTAGTTGATGTACATCCTGTTATGATTTTTAGGGCTTTATTTTGTGTGGTTTGGAGTTTGTTTATGTTGATTTTAGTCAGTAGTGGGTGCCAAGTTGGGGGAATCATAGTTTAGAGTCGGACGAATGTATTGTTTATTATATAGTGGTGGATGTCTGTTTGTTGTTTGTGAAGTCTGTGCCTAGCGATTGTTCTTTAATATGTCAGTTTTTCTGTTTGCAAATGAATTTTGTTGTTGTGATGTATTGTAAAGGTGAGACGAGCGTCAAGTGTTACTCATGGAGTTTGGGAGTTTTGTTGAAGAGTTTTTCGATGTTTTTTAAGTAGACTTGGGGATGTGTGGTGCCAAGTTGGCAGTCAGTGGTGATTAAAGTAATTGATGATTTGTTTGACGATTCGGACATTCCGTTTTCTGTTCGCCATGTTTGAAGTTGATTGATGTATTGTTACGTCAGGTTTGTGGCAGAGTTTAATTTCTGGTGTGTAGTGGGCTATGGTAATGTCGTCTGCGTAGGTTGTTACGTTTGTGTGGTCTGTTTGTGGTTGTGATAGATAGGCTGTGAATAGGCTGAATATGTGTGGGATATGATTGTGCCTTGGGGTACTCCGTTATTGATGTTTACTCTTCGGAATTTTGTATTGTTTGTTTGTATTTGTGATGTTCTTTCTGATAGAAAATTGGATATTCATTTCTTTAGGTTAGCGGGGAAATTTGATTTTTGTTATTTTATGGATTAGGTTATGTTTAGGTACTGTATCAAAAGCTTTATTAACGTCGATTGCTATGATTATTATTTTGTGAGTAGGTTTTGAGTTAAACCAAACTACAAATCACAACAGGATGTACATCAACAACACCTACACTAACAAACCAACAATATCCAATAGATATAGCTTGGATATGATTGGCACGCAATTATTTGCCAAAACACAAACATCCCAACACTCATTCCATACTGCCCTCTTCAATCCCATGCACCGCAGACTTAAACAACCACCTTCATCAACAGCCCTACTCTACAAACAGATACTGACCAACATCTCACCTCCACTAAACAACACGTCATGCACCAAACAAATCCACACAATACTACAGAAAACTATAGGAAGAACGCAGACACCCAAGCACATTTTAACAAACATTCCACCAGAATAGCATCAGAATTCAAACTCCCTTTCAAACACTAGCCGTCATTCTGTCAAACCCTACAGATGCGAGCACCACACAAACATTGCATATTATAAACACAGATTCAACCTCAGCCAAATCATTACAAACATTAATTCAAATTGTAACCAGGTCCCGGAGAACAAATTACATTTTTTACTCAAATGTCAATAAATTCTTTATCCACGAAAGCAATGTGGAACATTTCAGCCCTGGATGATCTGTGGAAGAGGGCGGTTGCCGCAGCGGGGTATCTGGATGTGGAATGGGGTGGTGAGCAAAGTAATATATAGATAGTAGTATAGTATGTTATATATATAATATATATAATATATATATATATAATATGTATAATATATATATAATATATTATTATATTATAATATATATATATATATATATATATCCCCAATTTCATCGAATTGTTCTGCCTTAACTCCAACAGCGTTTGTTTGCTTTGCAAATCTCAGTGTGAAATAAATTAATATAATAATAATATAATAATAATAATAATAATAATAATAATATAATAATAATAATATAATATATAATAATAATAATATAATAATAATAATAATAGATAAATATATAATAATAATAATATAATATAATAATATGATATTAATGAAGGAATAATAATATGTTTTTGTCCGCATCGATTGCAGGGATAGGTGAAGCTTAAAGCAACAGACGATGATATTTGGTCGGCCACGCGGCCTCCATTCAAGATCCAACTTTCCATAAGAAATTAAGAGATGTCTTGAACAAAATCGATTTAAAATTTAATTCAGGTAGCATATATATATTATTATATATAATATAATATATATATATATATTATATAATATATATATATATATATATATAAATATATATATATATATATATATATATATATATATATATAATACTACATATATACGAAACTGTTCTTGAACCAACTTTTTTGGGTGGGGGATAGTCAGTGGTACAAGCACGATCTCTTCTGAACTCTTCAAACACGCGGTGGTTAAATCCTGGAGAGGGCAGTAATTCTTTACCTTTACACTATATGTTCTTTGTTTAAGATCTAAATAATAAAATTGCGATTAGGCAATATTTAACACCTACAAATTATTAAGAACGAGGATAGGACGAGGCTGTGAACTGGTGATGTCGCCTCAATGGGAGCTCGATTGCTTTGAAACTGTTCTTGAACCCAATTTTTTGGGTTGGGGAATTGCTCAGTGGTAAAGCATCGAGTATATTGTCCTCAGCGCAACACGCGGTGGTTCAATCCTGGAGAAGGCAGTAATATCTTTACTCCACTATATGTTTTTGTTTAAGATATATATAATATATAATATATATATATATATATACTATATATATATATATCATATATATTATATATATATATATATATATAATATATACATATATATATATATATGGGTCAGCCTCCCGAAAGTAACATGATGTAACAAAAAAACTAAAACAGCTACAAGAAAATAAAATAAAATGCTATTAATCAGGAGACATTTTTCATCCATGAAATAAAAAAAAAATAACGCTTTTGAAAATTTTAAATTGTTAAAAATGTTGGACAAATCTGTATGATAATGATCATTTTTTTGAGAAGAAGCAAGGAGCTCCATCGCTACGAGAGAACGTTAAGGTTGCCAATGTCGATTTTTTTTAACTGAAAGATATCCCAAGGGTAAACCAGAGATGGACAGAGTCGGGGTTTCTCCGCCTACCGGGGGACGACGGGGGAGACTTCATCCCCCTCTGTCCTCGTCGGCTCGAACCTAAAGAGGATAAAAAAAAAGAAAAATTATATATATATATAAGAGCCTAAATAAAAACAATATTTGGAAACTTTTCGAAATTTTGAAGTTAAAGAAATCTAAGTATCGTACGCTGCAGCCCTCAAGATTATACTATATTATTTGTAATGGTGTTATTAATAAATATTAGAATAAAATAAATTTTTTTTTACATTTCTTCGATGAAATTGCTTGCTGAAATCAAAAAGGTTATT
>JABUQX010012457.1:22500-24223 GCA_015478945.1 Trachelipus rathkii
TAATGAACACCAGTGGTCTAAATGCGTTGATTTGAAGATGGTCAACATCTTACTTGGGCAGCAAAGCGGATATACTAAGTACCTTGTTTCATTGCTTGTTGGGAAGAGGGTAAAGAAGACGCACTGGGAAAAAGTTGTATGGCCTGCTAGGGAAATATGACTGTAGGGGCATCAAATATCATTAACGAACCACTGGTTGACAGGGGAAAAATTATTTTCCACACTCACAGTCAAAACAGGACTGATGAAAGCAATTTTGGGTTAGGGGCCCTAGACAAAGATGGGTGCATGTTTCAAATTATTGCATATTTTTTTCAGGGTTGAGTATGGAGAAACTCAAGCTGGAATCTTTAGCGGCCTCAAATTCGCCAAATCATCAAGGATGAGAATTTCATAAATTCATGACTGATTTGAAGCATCTGCTGGAAAGTGTTTGTCTTGGTTGTTCAGCACACTTTTGGGCAACCATATAATCTGCAACTAGTAAAACTCGTAAGAAAATGCTTTCAGACTTTCAAAAATTTGAATGCCTATAATGGCATAAAGTTCACTTTCTACAAAGTCACTTAGATCGGTTTCCGGATTATCTAGGATGTTATAGTGAGGAAAAAGGGGAGAGGTTCCATCAAGATATCAAGGTGATGGAAGAAAGATATCAAGGAAGATGGGATAACACACATGATGGCAGACTATTGTTGGAGCCTTTAACGTGATTGTCCACATTCTGCACACAGAAGAAAATCATATAGACAGCGATTTGTAATGCATTAATTGTGATTTCATTGTACTGATATAAATGTTTTGACCTATTAGCATTTTATTTACTTACTCATTAACAATTTGATATGTATCTTTCGTGTTTTTTATTTTTTTTTTTGTGAATTACGTTACAGCCTAACATAAATTGTTGTTATTAATGTATTTTTGTGACCACCCTGTCTCTCAAAAACTAGAGCCAATCTAGGAAAACGGAGGTCATATTCGGAATCAGGGCAACAAGTTATATATAAAATGACCTTACTTCAAATGTTTTGCCGCAAATCTTGTGTTGGCCAGTGTTGAATAGTTTTTCTTCAGTGTGCTACCCAGAGTGAAAAGTAGGTAAAATTGGTATTATTTTATTTAGTATTTACATAGGATATTAATATTATAGTGAATATTTCTTTCATATTGTTCTTTTTGTTTATTATTTAACAATCATTATTAACAATTTACGTGCAGAGTTTGAATCGATGAATATATATATATTATATATTATATATATATATTATATATATATATATATATATATATAATATATAATATATATAATAATATATATATATTAATATAGTATATATAATATATATAAATATATATATAATATTTATATATATATACTATATATATATATATATATATATATTATATTAATATATATATAATATATTTATAATATATATATATATATATATATATATATATATATATTATAATATAATATATATATATATAAGCGAGCCCTCGCGAAAGCATCATGCATGTAACTTAAAAATTATAACAGCTAAAAAAAAAAAATACATTTTTTATTTTAGCAAGCAATTTCATCGATGAACTTAAAAAAATAATAATTTAATTCTAATTTTTATTAATAACACCTTAAATACCTAGTATAAATTAGATGTGGAAGATACGTGTGAATTGACATGAATCTGCATTATTCAGCGATAGGCAGAGTTGCAAC